>JAVQJL010092994.1:0-10525 GCA_036024295.1 Nannoperca obscura
TTTCTATGTTGTTGTTTTTTTTATTTATGGAAATCTCTTTTGTGGCCAAGTTTTTACTTGTATTTAAATATAGCAGTATTAATAGATACATAAATTAATAAATGAATGTTTTAAAGCTATTATAGTAAAAGTCCTGTGAGGTTGTGTTAAGCTGTGATGGGCTTTACACACAAGGTATTATTGTGACACATTTGGCTCAGAACCAGTCCTGTGATAAATTACTTAGTTTGGACAGAAAGAAAAAGAAAAAAGAGAGCACCTCATTTTGCAAATAAAATATGCGAAATCCCTTTAACCATGCGGTTTATGGTGTTCACTTAGGTTACACACCGTTAAAGCAACTATTGTGTCAACTATCCTGTACCCCTCTTGGTTCTCCCCCTAAAATGCAGCGATGTTTTCTCTACTAAATTATCTGTCAACTGTTATTTACAAATATTCAACAATTTGTGTTTGCGAGCGTCTCTCTTCCCAAGTTTTTATTGAGTTTCTTCCAACTGGTGAAACAGCGCCTCTCTGGATTGTAACGGCCGCCACATGTTAGTCAGTCTGTGTGGTGAAAAGGGATATTGCAGCCTTACGACGGAGACGCCAACGTCTGCCCGGGGGGGAAGCCGCAGGTGAAACTCACATTGTTTGATTAGCATTTAAAAATAACAGGGCAGGTGTTACACCACTGCCAGACTTTAAATGGACAAGACTACTCTATTGACAAATTATAAAAAGGCAGAAACGTTTTCAAATTAAACAACCGGGAGAAAGACTTTTCCAGTATTGCTTTTATGAGTAAATTCAGTTTTGTTAATGCAGCAGCGTTGAAGGAAGGAGATTTTTGAGACATAAAAACTACATATTATTTTTTCCAGTATCAAGTGCAGAGGGAAATTATATGAACTGGACACACCATTGTGGCTCCACAAAGAAATGACTGGCCTCTTCAAATAACGTGAGTTAACTTGCTGTAAATACATTACATATCTTCTCTAAGTCTTATAAACTGTATTATCGCCGTGGCTGGGTATTATTCTGGAGCTGTGCAGTACTAGCTGCTGTTGTGGAGATGCTTTTGGTTAAATGTAAAGGCTACTCTCCTGTGCCTGGTTTGCTTGAACACTGAAGCGTGGAGGTTTGCATTTTTAGTAGTAAAGGCACTTCTTTACCATGTGAAATGTGTGCTTGTTTGTTGAACGTCTGGTAGTTGCTAGTTGTTAGGTTCTCCAAGCTGTAGAGTGCTGGAAGATTGCCCTGTATACATTTAGGAACCAGTTTCAGACTTGCTAAGGCCTGTATGGAAACAGTGATTGTTGATTAATTGTGGTTTTATTAAGGTTCAGGCTTAGGCTTTGACATATTGGTTAAGGGTTAGAACAGGGTAAATAATAGGTCAGTGAAATGTTGCTAGGTGACAGGTGAACAAATGTGTATAAGTGAGAGAGCAGGCAGTACAAAATAAGCAATAGGATTGATAAAACAGTAATTAACTTAAAGCATTTTAGTCTGAGCCTCAGTCCATCCTTCTCCTCCTGCTCTCAAATGACAATACAGATCTCAAACATAACTGTAATTTGTATTTAACTCAGTTAATTAGGAATGTACTAAATTAAAAAAAATGTTGTCTTTGAAGTGTATACTTTTATATATGTAATTATTATTTTGAAAAATGAATACTTTAACAACAATGTCACGTGTAATGATTGTTATAGGCTATTCAACACACAGTATTCCATAATCAACATTGGATCAAAACATTGGTCATGTGTTAGAAGATGTACACCCTGTTTATTGCACAGACCTCTGGTGTTTCACATCTGTCAGCACTAGCTGACTGTGTGAATCAATAGGGCATCAGTTCATCCCATTGATATGCTCATTTAGAAGAGTGCCAGACAGGCTCATTGTGCTCCGCTGACCAGTCTCTGAAACTCTCTTGAAACCATTTTTGCTTTATTAGATCTGACATTAAATGAGACAGAGATTTGAGCATTGGCAAGTAAAGAAACATCTTATGTTGTCAGAAGGTTCTGAAGTATGATCCCTCCGGGTCTTTCTTTGCTTTTTAAATCGTTTGAAGTTCTCATTTACTGGGTACAGGCTGTGAAAAGACTAAACATCTTCTGTTAAGACATACATGATCCATCTCTTTGTCTTTGTTTCTGCCCATCTCTCTCTCTCTCTCCACTCTTGTCTTTAAGTTCCAATGCCTCGCTCATCTCCTCTCTTGGTATTTGTCCATAATTGATGAGGGCTGATAAGCGGTTATTTAAGAGGCAGCACAGGGCTGCTTGAGAATAACACCCCAGTGGAGCTTCATCTTACTCTGCCACACTGCTTCACGTTAAAGAAAGAGGAGCCGTGCCAACTTTAACTTTGGGGCACACAAACACACACTCATCACACACTTTACTTTAAATCTATCAATTTGATGTTCGAGGTGACGCCGTTGCCTTTGGCTAATCGAACCACAGTCAAAGAACCACAACTCATAATGATAGCCTATGAGGTCTGAGCACAAAGTAACTCAATTAGAAATCCCCACATGGACTCACTGATGGGTTTGTGCGTGTGTTTGTGACAAGAACGGATTTGAGACTGAACCACTTTCTGTTCGCCCACTGTAGATCTTTCAAGATAAGAGCAGCAGTTAAATACCTAATTTGTGGCGATGATGCAGTGCACATGAGAGGTAATAGCGTGGGTGTGTGAAGAAACCCTAGAGGGGAATTGGAGACACTTTAAAACATGTTTCACACTTATATGATACATGTGGGTGGGTAAGTGAGGTGCAGTGGGTTACTTACCGAAATTAGTCTAGGGAGATACAGAGAGACCAAAAGAGAGAGAAATACAGTGTCAGTGTAATTAGTTTTAATGTGCTAGTTGGTGGTGTCACCACTAGGGGGAGCCGTGGACCTGCTGTCACTTTGACAATGACCATGAAAGCATGGGGATTCTTGTGTTTCTTTGGGTGTATGAGTGTGTGTCTGAGAGAAAAAACATTTGCCAACAGTAGACTGAGCAGCAGTGAATGTTTGCAGTCACTTCCACTTCCTCGGTTTCATTTTGAAAAGCTAAACTAAAGTCACATTTCCACACAAATACAAACTGTAGCGCCACAGATCCAGATATCTTATTTAATTTATCTTTGTCTGTCTGTGCACAGTCTCATATTTGTCGAGGCACTATTTCCTCATTGTTTTTATTGATTCCAGCTTCAAAACAAAAGCCTTTGCACCGGTGATGGCAGTGAATCAGAGCATCTGACTAAAAGTCAATTGTTCATGAGTTTCTTAGAGATACTTTGCGTTTGCCAAGAGAGGAGAAAAGGTTTGGCCAAAGTGAAATACTGTATTGCTTTAAGAGGTACTGCAGTGCTCATGCAGCGGTGGAATCAGTTGGAGCTGTCACCTCCTGTGGATTGCAGAGACCTTTCAAACCACAGCTCAAGAGGGGGCAATATAATATCCATCCCAGCTCTGCTTTTCCTTCCCATCTTTATTTCTCTGTTTCTCTAAGCACCTTTTTAAAAAATTGTCGTACTGTTTTAACCCTGCCATTTCACCTTGGCCATGTGTATTTTATTAATGTTCTTTCTCTCTATCTTTCAATCTTTGTTTCTTCTTCACTCTCTTGGTCTTTTCAATAGTTTTATCCCTCAATCTACATTTAGTTTTGGAGTGTCACAATATATCTCCACTTTACAGCACTAAGCTGATACACTGACGCAGGCAAAGTTTATGCTTACCTCGGATCAGCACTTTGTGTGTGTGTGTGTGTGTGTGTGTGTTTTCTCAGGTGCAGTGCTATCTTTTGTAAAGAAAGGTAATACACTGTAATCCCCCCCCAAGGTCTATTTAGTGAGGAAAGGTGAGACAACAGGGGACAAAGAGTGGGATATGAGAGATCGCCCTCATAATAACAACTAGTGTACACTCACATGCGCGCGCACACACACACACACACACACACACCTACCTTGTGGACTTGACTGCAGTATTTGTTGCTGTTTAAACACTGCAATAAGTGTAAGGAAACGCTGTGATGCAAACACAACTATACTCTTCCAGTACTGTGTGCATATACTGGTAGGTAAAAGTAGGTGCATAAAAGCAAATCCATAAATAAACGGTTATAGTGCTTTAGTGGTTTCAGTGCAGCAAAGATGCAGCGATCTGTGGCCAGTGACTGCTGTCTCCCATTTAATGCCAAGTTTTTACACATACTGGTAGTGTTACAAGATTAGCTTTGTGACCATGTAACATTTTGCATAGATAAGAGGTTTCTGATCAACACCAGGCCTGGACAGCACATGCTTTGTAACCTGTAAAATAGTTCCTCAGACGAGGGATTTGTGGGGGGGATTTGCAGTTCACTTTGAATGCTGTAGCCAGAGTCTGAACATGGACTAAGAAAGGAAATCCTCAAATCACTGCTTTAGCTTCCAGTATGCACTACCACTATGTTCTCTTGCTTGTGAATCTCACTGCATCACAATGTGTGTTTGACATGTTCAAAAGCTTTAACCCAGACCTCTCAGGTCATCTAGACCTGGTATTTGTGTTGTTCTGTCAGGCAGTTCAAAATCCGGTACAGCAGCCTTTAGTTTTTATGCTCCTAGCTGCTGTAATACTTTCTGAGCACTTGAGACACGTCCACACTTTAACTTCTTTGAAAAGCGTTCAATGACGAGTTGTTTATGTTAGCCCTAAAACAAAACAATGTCTAAACGTAACCCATACCCTTACAATAATACAGTTGAACATTATTTCATTTGTAATGTTATGTTACAGTAGTTTGCTTGCTGCATTGTCTCTGGTGTTTCATTGTATTATATAAAATTATTAAATCTCCCCTGCAGGAGCAGATACTGATGGCAACAATCTTACCTGCTTCACGCAGACACAGTCAATAAATCTCGCTTGATGCGTTGTTTTGTGCAGGTGATAAATGGCTTGAGATGTTGTGCAAGAATTCTCCGTCAGCACACACGAGTGATGGGGAATCCCAAGTGCTCACACACGCGCACACATGAATCAAAACAAACACACACACGCGCACATATACACATTTACAGTTCTTTTCTATTTCTTGCACAATCAACCGTTTTATATTTTAAAGTTTTTGCAAAGTTTTGGAATTCTTGGAGTAATATAATGGATGTGGAAACACTCTAAGGAATCCCCCAATGTTCAGATTTTTGTGTTGCTTTATGATTAAACTTTGTTAGGCTTTCCTTTTAAGTTTGGACTTTGTTTTTAGGCACAGACCTGTAACATTGTCTCACCTTGAGGATTAACACACCGCAGTAAAGCACTTATCAGAAGAGCCAAGTGATTTGGCAGGATGTAAGAGCTCTTCTTCATGCGACCGGCTGCTTCACCTTCCCATTATCTTCAAGTGGTTTCATTTCAGCACTTTTATGGTTTAAGTAATTTTGGCAATGATCATTCTCTACAAAATGGGACAAGAGAATCATTTCTGTATGAGGGTTACCATTACAGCTTTTTAGAAACATTGCCTTGTGAGCATGATATTTTAATACAATTAATCATGCAACCCTACTATATAGTCCATAGATGACAAAATGTAAATCTGATATATAAAATATAGTGTGCTAGGCACTAATATATATATAATTTCTCACCCTAAGAAATGCAACAGAAGTGTGAGGGAGATGTCAATCAAGCTCAGTCTATACACACCCACATAGTCTTCAAGTGGTCTAATTAGCCAATTACTAATTGAAATCACCTGCGTGGGTTTTACCACAGAGGCTTTAATGTCCTTAATTATCCCAGTCAAATTACATTTTAAGATGAATAGAATATATCCATAAATATGCGATAGCCAAGATTACCCAATACCCACAGCCGAGCTCACAATGTTTCTGTGTTTCAGTTTGCTCTTGTAGGTGAAAGTGATGCAAATGCAAAGTGAAAGTATGAAACAAAGTGAACCAACCAGTAATCATCAAGTAATTAGAGCATGAAGTTGAAACGGAGGGAGATGCACATTAGAGTAGACACAGGTGTTTGATATAATCCAATTAACAAAGTGATGAACTCACCAGAGCTGGTAGATGAAACACATGCAACCTATTCAGTCTCCCTCCCACAGACACTGAAACGCTGATGTAAGAGCACATGTACATGATTGCACATGCAACTAAATGCATGCAAGCACAAATGCAACAGACTCACCATGTGTTTAGTGCTCGGAAAAAGTTTTTTTTTATTCGGAACTCAGAGCAATACAGAGCATGTGCATGAGAAATCGTTTTCCTACAAATGAACTTTTCTGGTTCACGCAAGCTTTGCCCTTTAACAGGCTCTACGGATTTGAGCGCTTCTGTCCATGGAGCTCCTTCGCTGCAATTTACTGTACAATTAGTCTTTTTTTCCAGTGGTTTCAGTACCATGACTCCACTGTGCAGTTGTTTTAATTTAGAAAGAGCAACATGACAGAGCAGCCCAGTCTCCCTAGGAATTATGCCATATTGGACGATACTGCAGCACGACGTCCAAATCCAACAATGGATGCCAATTATGTTGGTCCTTTGATTCTTACTATCTGAGACTTGATTTCTGACCCAGTCCGGCCAAGTTGGGTCAGGTTATATTCAGTCTAATGGGATTTGACTAGGGCCTCCTTCTCTTGCTGCAGGTCTAAGACCTGACAGTTTTGATTCGGTCTAATTCGTCGTGAAAAAACAAAGTTTTTTCAAATGTATTTATGGTACATCAGGTTTTAGTAGGTATTCTATGGTTCAGTTTCTGATCATGATCTGTTCATGAAGGTAGGCATCATTTGAGGGTATAGATGCCTTGGTGGTGAATGGGTGTGGAGACTGGAGATTGCACCCTGTCTTAGACTACTATCAACTAATGTTGGTTTTTTGGCCAAATTTGAACCATTCTTTAACTGTAGTTGCCATTTGATATTGTAGAAATGATTGATTAACATCCACATTGAGCTTAGGGGGTTTTCAAAACCTTACAATATGTACTATAGAAATAAAGCAATGTACTGTAACTCCAGGTATGTCACTTTTAGTGTGCTGAGACGAAAGGTCGTGAGACCTTTAGAGCCCATGTGAAGTACTGTTACAGCCAGATCTATAGTACAGTACATAACCATTGCTTTGACCTTTTATTTGTGTGTGTGTGTGTGTGTGTGTATTTGTGTCTTTACAAAAATGCTCCTAAACGGACCAAACTCAAATGACTTCAAAAACACACGATGACTTGTGTTGCAGCATGTGGTTTGGTCCTTTGATTTGCCATTTGTTGCCTAAAATAATTGAAATGTCAGACATTGTCAAAATGTCTTAGTTACTGCATTATCTAAAACTATTTCCCCTGCAACACAGACACACTGTGTGTGTGTGTGTGATATATAAACACTATATATAAAAATACAGTTGCTTTTGGATCTGCATGAGTGCTGCTCTCTTGTCCTCCAGTCAAAGTTCAACTTTCCCTTAAAACAAAGGGAGACATGTGCTACCTATTGTTAAAGATATTTAACAGGTATAAACCATTAAAAAAATATGCTTGTCCTGTTGCAGTCCTCTTTCTTTTCAGTCTTGTTCTGCAAAACCAACATGTGTTCCCTGAATTGTTCACTTATTGTGTAAAGACAAAAACAAAAAAACAGTTTTAAGAGTGGACGTAACACTAAATGACTGTTCTTTTTGGTGTTCTCTATAAAATATCCCCTTTTAAGATGTTATGCCGTCATGTTATGGCAGATCAAAGTGTCTTTAAAATCTTGTTTCATTACACCACTTACCGTATACACTTTATTCTCCAAGGTAACAAGGTAAGTGTACGTGCATCCTTTGTTCTTCCAGATGCTGCCTTGTTGCCATCTGGCATCCTTATACTTGCCTGGTGTTATTTTATTGCTGCATTTTCCCACACACATAACGCCTCCGTACTGTTTCCATAGCAATGCTTTTACTGAGATGACGGTTTTCTCTTGTTGTTACCACTTCACTATCAAGTGTCCATATCTGGAGACTCTCTAGCAGCCAGGAATGCTGCTCTCTGCAACAAATAGCTAATTGTGGTGCAGGTAGTGTAGGAGTATGTGCTTATTACGAGGTGCAAGTTTGAGAACAACCTTACGATGTCACGCATTTAGGTACAATAGACCAACAAAAAAAAAGTTTTGCTTTACAAATTTGCTGTATGAATTTCAGGCACATTCATTTTAGGATTTAACATTTTCAATCACATTATTTCAAAGGCTGAAGATACAATGGAAGTAGGCCTGGTGGCTTTTCTCTTACCTGCAGTGTAAGCGGTTTTCTATCCTGAGATTTACTACAGCGATGCACAGAAAAACGAAGATTTGATTTCCTCTTTTAAATCACTCCCTTGGAATGCATTCCTATTTACAGCAGTAACCCTGGATGGATGCAGCAATGACCTGAGCCGCATTGGGAGGAAATGTACACACATACGCACACGCAGGAGGACAGGTTAAACTCTCAGTAAAAACACAGCACTGTTGTTGCTCTCTGCTCACAGGCAAATTGTAAAGTGCCTGAGTGCAAGGCACTGTGCTCTCACTTATGAGGTCCTTTGCCGTTTCCATTTCAGTCCAGACATTTGGTGCTAAAAGCTCATATAGCATTATGCACAGATATTACCATGGTGACCAACCTAGGGATTAAAAAAGAAGTAATGGTATGTAAGTGTAAGAGATACCATTATTGTTTCTAAAAATTTGAGCTGAATTTGTAATGAAATTAATTTACTTCAGTAAATTTGGGTTACATAATATACATTTAAAGGACATATACAATTAAATTTAATTCAACTGATAGTTGTTCTCACCAAGGTAATTGCTTATTTCTTACAGGTTATAAACAATCCAGATTATCTGTGAACTTCAAGTCACTTGAAGAAATACATTCCTCAGTGAGTGCTTCTAACCCCTCTGACCAAGTTAGCTGCAGCTAATCAAAGTTACACAACGTTGCTAAGGCAACGAATTCCTGCAGTTTGACCAATTCTTTTTTTACACTGCCCTCTCGGCCCTGCTGGTCTTGGTTGTCTTGTCCAATTTATCTTTTCGATCATGAAGAAGGTCTCCAGCACACCTCTGTCCAAGTGAGTAAACTTTCATGCACAGTAACTCACACACGGACTCCCGGGAGTTGGTGTCAGCAACAGCATCCAACAAAAAGGGCCTACTCCGACGTTGATCGCAGCAGAATGATTACATTTCTGTTGCCATTTTGGGTCAATTTGAGCAAAAGCACCACCAGCTCAGGATCAGGATGGTCTCCGCCGACCATATCCTTTTCCACGGCTAACGCAGCAGGAGCCTCCTCTCTCCTCTGCATTTCTTCATCTGTCTACTAGAATAAATACGGCTCAATATCCAAGTTAGCTGATACACCACTGTAAATGTATCCTCATCCCCATAAAATCATCTGCACTCATATTTTAGGAGGACATTTTTGCTGTTGGAAACATAGCTAGTTTACAAGCTAAGAGAACATGTTTTGTTTTTGAGCGGCAACACTTCCCCTGGCTCCCCACAGACTGGGAATAGAAATCCAGACTTAAACAACCTGTAGGTCTTGTTTGCCTCCATCTATGTCAGTGGTGACGGAGGAACAGTCAATTTTGCAGCAAGGAAAAAAAGGGCTTTCTCTGTCAATATAGAATGCACTGAGGGATGTATTTCTTCAAGTGACTCAATATACCATCAACACTCAGTGGACAGCCATTTGACAGGCGGTGTAGTTTCCCTTTAATGTTCTCCTTTGTGGAAAATAGTTGTTTCATCAGAAGGATAAGTTGTTAAGTGGGGTACGCTGTCTTTTTGTTCATAATGGTCAAACAAGTTGTTCTGAATTAATACTTAACTAAAATGAACTCCAAGTCTCCATGAAGCTTTGCTATAGTGGTGTCATCTGCCCATAGTTTCATGACATTAGTTGTCATTAAGTAACATACTGTGGAGTTGACACTGTAACAGCAATGTGCTATTTTTGATTGCTACTAAGTTTCTGTGGGCATGCAGTTACATGGCAGGACATACAATCTGCACTGTCACCACTACCAGTGTGGCCCCACTAATTAGTTTTACTTTTGAACTGGGTCTGCTGAAGTAATTACGTTATATTTTAATAATTTTAAAATAATAGGTAATGATGTTAAGACAACAGACAGCATCTAGCTATCCAAGTTACAACATGTAGTGCGGTTTAATTATAGCAGATTTTTTTATCTCTTGACTACAGATCTAGTGTAAGACTGTCCTCCGTACTGGGAGTGGAGATTACTGATTGTGGTAGTGATAAATTGAAGGTCATGACATTGTGACCTGTCCTATCTTCACCAGCTGTCTCCAGTCTAGCTGTAATCTAATGCTCCTCTGAGAACAGACAGCCACTAAATGGATATACTCGGGATTACGACCCAGTGGTGACCTGTGGGGGGGGGGGGGGGGGGTGTTTGAAGCAGTCACGGGGATGTGGATTGGCTAACGTGGGGGGGTCGTTAGTAAA
>JAVQJL010093000.1:0-11259 GCA_036024295.1 Nannoperca obscura
TTGCACATTGTTTGTCTACTGCATGTATGTATATTGAGAGTGAGATAAATACCGGAGTCAAATTCCTAGTATGTACACATACCTGGCCAATAAAGCTGATTCTGATTCTGATTCTGATATATACCAGACACTAGGTCTGCTTTATATTTCATAGTAAGCAGCAGGGTTTTTATCAAATTGATGTTAAGAGCTAACTTCATAATAATACAAACTTGGGGTTATCTTATTTATTTGTTTCTTTTTTCTTACAGATTTTGAATCTTTAAAGTGATTTAATGCAAATTTCAAAATCCCCCAACCAAAACAAATTACTTTGGGGGAATTCTGGTGTTTGCTTCAGGACTCCTGAGGGTGAGGAGGTTGGAGGTGGGGGCGTTTCACGTTACCATGACCGATTTACTTACACCTAATGATGACTGTGAGAGGATCCCCCTCTTTCTGAAATGTATGTGTGACTAACTGTAATGGGGTGCGATTCCATGGCCCTCTTGTGTGGTTTGACCGAGGCAGAGCTGGAGAGACAGAGGAGCAGGGGGAGGAGGAGGAGGAAGGCTGGAGGCTGGAGTTAATCACAGCACCGTGCACCGTCCTTCCTCCCATACCTCTCTCTGTTCTCCTACCTGAACTGCTCAACCACCACAAAGAGAGAGAGGGAGAAGGAGTGAGAGCCAGCCATGGGTGGATTTGGATTTGATCCCAGAAGACTCATCCACTCTCTCTCAGCAGCTGTCTCTACTGCATTAGCTTTCCAAATGCACTCTGACAATTCCACGATTAGGAACTACAAAGCTCCAATTAGTTCACTACTACGTGGAGAGATGACCCAATTAGTGTTTGCTTTACATGGATTTTATCAACTTCAGTTTGTATATGCCAACAGCCTTTTCAGCTACAAACTCAAAAGGAATATCTGTCTTTCACTGAGAAGGCTCACAGCGCAGGCCATAACTCCCACTGTGGACACAGAGCTCGTGTCTGTGTTTGTTTCCTGGGATTTAAATGATTCTGTGAGCAAGTGCAGTTAACAGTTCAGTTTGTTGGAAATTACATATGGAAATGAAATCAACCTTTATTTTGAAATATAGACCAATAGTAATATCAAATATCAAATCAATAAATATACTTTTATATACAGTTTTTAACTAAATAGACAGCATGGACTGGAGTAGAAACAGCATTATGAGGTGAATAAATTAATTACAGAGAATACGAGAGAAGCAAAGATAACTGGGTGGGTTTGATTGTTAAGGTTCTATTAAACAATATTCACTGCCACAAGATGTCGCACAGCATCTCAGACCACGTTGGCCTCACGTCCACCAAACCCGAAACCTCTGTTGCATCGCTCACCTCAAAGCCACCAAGTCCCATTGCCAAAAATACTAATCTTATCTCGCAGATCTTCAAACTCACCCGGAAAACTCACCAAATCCCCCTATAAATAAATAGTAATAGTAAATATTCCACTACAGTGACACACACATACTGCAGGGCTTTGCAGTGAGTTGTGTGGGGAAGACACCTAACCAGAAAAAGCTGTTATTTTGCTCACCTCAAAGCCACCAGACTCCATTGTCAAAAACACTCATTAGACTCAGATCAGAGTTCATTTCAAACTTTGGATTAAAAAGTGGATTTATCTTCACTCTCACTTCTTAACCTGTACACAACAGCATCTCTCTTCGTCCACGTTGTTTGCTGAAAACGTACTTTACTATATGAACGTGGAGAGAGGGGGAAAAGAAGAGTCACTGGAGGGAAATAACAAAGTCTCTTTCTAAAGTGGACAGACTCACAAACAAAGCAGCTGTGATGGAGTGTGACGTCATTCTCTGATCAGGACGCCATTACTACACTATAACTTTACATAGTTGTTTGGTGCTATATTAATGTTCAGTATCTCATATTTTTCACGTTTTAAAATAGCATAGGCAAAATTAGTTTTTTTTCAGGGATAGCTGGTCCAAAGTAGTGCAAAAAGGAAAACTAAAATCTGGTGCACAGGGAATCTTGTTGAGGGTTTTTCTGTCTAATTATCATTTTATTTATTGACAATTGTAGAAGAAAGTATCAAAACATCTTTGCACTTAGCTCAACATAGTTCAATAAAGTGTTAGTTCAAGAGTGTTTGTTCATTTTGTAAAATTTGATGAAAAAACATCTTTAAAATACCTTTTTTTTTGTTCATCAGTTTGAACATCAGATCGCCCTCATGATGACCAAAGTCATCATATATTAAAGCAGCCCACTGCCACCTGACAAGTGCGTGATGAGGGGCTAATGCCTGTGCTCCCTCTCCTCCAGCTTAACCTTCCTACCTGGACCATTCAGTGCCCACGCTTGCCTCTGAGCATCTGACATTTTCACTGACATCAAACAGGACCTGACAACAGCTCTCCACACCAAAGATGACATTTGCAATGTACTTTTAAAATGTTTTTTTCAACCATCAATGATGGTCCACTGGGGGTAGATGTTCTGCCTGTGCACAGTACTGGGGTCAGCAGTTTCACCACCTATCATGGCGGCGGAGATAGACCAGTCAAACACCAATGCCATCAAAACTTTTCTTAACATCAACAAAAATCACCTGAGCTCTCTGCGGGCAGCACACGGCAGCACTCCTTTTAACAGTATAGGACATTCACTCTCTGTGGTCCTTCTGAACCCTCAGTCGCTGGTCAATACAGCGCCTGACGGTTCTTTGACTTGACCCCTACTAAGTCTGGCGTTCAACTCAATCACCAGCCTACACTATTTAGTAGTACTTTCACCTTTAAAAGAGAATCTCTAAGAGAGCCTAGTTTCTACATCATCTGGGTGTTTGGCAGAGGGAGGAAAGGATGTGATGTTACATGCTGGAGAACGGCCAGTACGTATGTGTTTAGTTTTCTCTTTTCCCCTCTCCTCTGTCCTGACTACAGGCAGCAACAACGGTGAGTGCATCACACCTGTGTGGCTGGACGGGGCCGCTCATTGGCTGGGAGAGTGAGCAGAAAAGGAGGAAGAGAGAGAACAAAAATGCACAAAAGAGAAGGGAGACCGAAACGAACTATGCTGTACCATTATAGTGGGCGCCAGTAAGACTACATAATACGCCGTGTCTTCCTGTTAGTGTTGTGTATTTGCTCACAACCTGTGTTACCGCTAGCTGTGGCTAAGCCACGCTGCAAAAGGAGAGGTGCCTGCGCAGCCGTGTGCACAACTGCTATCGAGGTAAGTGGTGGGGGGACTGGTAGACTAGAGAAGTCGGGGTACCCATACATTTACCACCACGCAGGAATTATGTTACACACACTAGATAGAGGCTGCTGCCACTCGTGTAACGTTTTGGTCATTGTTTTCTTAGACTAGGAAGCTAAGTTTTGTGTTTCAGTTTTTTTTTGCTAGAGGGAGTTCCTAGCTTAGGCTGGTTTTCTTGTATTATTTTTACTTATTTTGGCAGAGTCTGTACGTCCCATCCTCCCCTAAATCCTATTATTTTGTGTGTTTATTTGTGGATTAATAAATCATTGTAATTATCCATCACTCCTGTGGCTCAAAGACCGATCGTTTATCTTGTTACCAGCACTTTCCCTATACATATGGAAAGAGGACGTAACAACGTCAATAACAAGCACTGTGTTGAGTGATCAGCTGTATTAACAAATAAGATTACACACAGGAAGTGTTTTCTTACTGTTGGTGTTACACAGAAATGCTCGATCACTGTAGAGGATCAGTGTTTACAAAATCCCAGAGAATTCAAATGTGTTAAAGAAGAAGATTCCTCTCACAAGATTTCACACAGAACTTTTCTTTAAGAAAGACTTTACGTTTCTGGTTAAACAGTCTGTAGGGATCCTTTCCATGATGTTGTCAGACACTTCCTGTCAGTTGCCCACAAGGGCAACATTGCAGCCAATGCAGTTATTTGTTAAAATAGCCCAGGTTAAAACAATTCCCTTTAAGCTCTACAGCTCATTATTTGGGTTTTATGACCTTCTTCTCAGCAGCAGCACGCCATGATAACTTTACAAGGTTTCAGCTTATTCACCCTCACTGTACAAAAATCAAATGAATGTTCCAATTTATTTGATTGTATCTTTGGACTTGCTTTGGGACAGCACAATGCTGCTGTATGCAGAGTTGCTTTCAGGTGCCACAGCTTGACTGAAACATGTGTGTGTGTGCAGCTACTTTGACTTGACACACTGTAAGCCTGAGGGCAACCTCAATTACATCCACAGCTCAAATCTCAAATTGCTTTTCACAGCAGAGATTCCTTAAGCACAGAAGTTTAACTTCACCTCCTCTGGTAATGAATACACAATATATCATATACAGAGGTGTGACACACAGACATCATAGCTACTTCCCCCTCTAGCAGAAACATCTGAAAAGTGACAATGACATAAAATAGACGGCTGATAATGTATAACGTGTTCTCATCAGCTGTGATCCAATCTTTTGGTGTGATTAGCACTGTATCAAAATGTGTGACTGAAAATGAAGCTATACGTACTTTGAAAAGTTTTATTTTATTTAAATCGTATTTCAGAGGGTAAGATTGGAACATAGGTAAGTCATAATTAATTTAAATTATGTTGTTGACTATTAAGCCTCAGAAATCTGTTTTTTTATATGAAGACTCTACTCTCCCATTATTTCACTCATCCTGTTTTTAATACAAGGCAACCTGGTTTTCTATAATGAAGAGTCATTCTCCTGATTAACAAGCAGCTAATCATGTAGTCAGCTCATTGAACTGGGCCCTACAGCGACCCTCGGAGATGGAGGGAGAGCTCAGGTGTAGTTCAGAGGTGACATTTGTCTGAGATCACCGAGATCAGGTAGTAGATGAAAGCCTTGGCTTGCCACATTTCCATCAGGAGGCCTATTTATTACTGGAGTCATTCATTAAACTTGAAAGATCTGAAAATAAATTACCACCACAAAACGTTTACAGCCATACTAGGGCATCTGTAAACATGCTAATAGCATGCTTATATGCTTATAATGACGTGCTGATGATAAATAGGTATAATGTTGACCATGTTCATTCATCCATCTTAATTTAGCACGTACACATGCTAATATTTGGTGATTAGCACTAAACACAAAGTACAGGTAAGGCTGATGAGAATGTCAGTTTTGCACTTAATGAGTTATAGACCAAAGTAGAGGATTTAAAATCGACTTAAAATGCAGAATACCTTTAACACCTTTTAGATCCTTGTATTGTGAACAATATATTCCCCAAAAACAAAGACAGAAAATCTATTTATTTCTATTCTTATATCAAAACCCAGTGTTTTGTTACTGTAAAACAATGACATGACAATCTTGAACCAATCCATTTTAACCAATAATATATTAATAATCAATATTCAGCTTTTAGCACAGAGCCAAGATTTATTTTACTCCAAGGCTGAAATATTTATCCTCTCCCTCGTCTTTCTCGACTTCAAGCGAACTACTTCCGTAGTGGGGGTGATGAAGGTTTTGATGAAGAGGATTAGGCCTCTACGATTGAATGGAGGCTAGAATCCAACGCTAATTCACTGCAATTCTTTTTTCTTATTTCTTAAGACATGCTCACTTCTCAACGTTCAAATTCCTCCAAATGTTACGTCCCACCTGCCTATCCTGATTCACAATACTGAAGCTAGATACTTACGAAATGCTGTTTTATCTCGCCTTTAAATCTTTGACGTGATGATAGGGCTAGATAAAAAGCCAGGGGATCCCAAGCACTTTACAGTTCAATTACAAAGTGAGGGAAACATGATTGTCATGTCAATCCACCTGACAGAGGTTGTGACGTTTCATTCAAAACCGAAAAAGTTAAATTCATTTTCATAGCAATAAATCAAATAGCTGAGACAGAGAGATATTTCAGTCTGGACCAAACTGACTGACATCCCCTGCTAACAGTGGAGAGAGAGACAGAGCAGCAGGTCCAGCAGAAGCTCAGAGTGGAGCCGGTGGAAGGTTGAGGTGCTGCCGACACAGCTGTAAATGTTAGGTTAATCCAAAATGCAGTTTTTAGATTTTATTTCTGTCTATTCCATCTATTTTGTGTCTGTTCATCATAGAAAAGGGATCGCTTCCCTATATTGTCATTTAAAAAACCAACATATTTAAATTATTAAATAGCTGTAGAAGTAAAACTGACATTAACTCATCTGTAGTTAATGTGCTGCACTGTAAAAAGCCTGACCAATGGTTACTTAAAAAAATTATGGCAAACAAGTGACACGTAATAAAATTAACCCTTGTGCTACCCTCTGGAGGAGACACTGGGTCAAGACAATGGGCCAACGGGTCAATATGACCCACAAGGTAGCACAAAGGTTAAGTAGATTTTAAGTACTACAACTTTGATTAAAAAGTAGTGAATAAATGAACTACAATTGATCCAAAAAATATAAGGACATTAACGTTAATAAAAGCTACAGTTAAATTGTGTTGGATTTAGTAATAGCATGCCAAATGATTAGTTGTATAGCCCAAATATATTTAGTAAATCCAAATCAATTTCACAAGAAAAACTTTTAAAAATTACGTATTTTGGAAGTCGCTTTGGATAAAAGCGTCTGCTAAATGCCTAAATGTAATGTAATATATATATATATATTTACTATTTATTTTTAAATTTATATTTACTAAGTATCTGAGTAAAAGCAATTTAAATTTACTAAACACCTGTGTGAAATTGATTGGTGTTTCTTGAATATGTGGGTGATAGCTTACTATATATCTGGATAAAAATGATTTGGATTCTCTAAATCAAATAAATTGTATTAACTCAAAGTTTAACACATTGTTGCTTAATTCAACACATTTACAGTGATTTTCTTATTTATTTGTACCTAAATTAATTGTTTAAATTCAAGTTTGAATTGGTATCACATGACATAAAATCTATTCAATAATATTGGATGTCACTTTGTTGTCTAATCAACCTAACATCATGCCTTCTTGGTGCCACAGTTTACTTAAGTTGAGTCAACATATCACAATTCAAAAAAAGAACAGCATATAAACATTTATTTGTGCAACTTTGTCTAAATATGTTTATCCAATACTTTTTCAAGTGAAAAATGCCAAAATACAACCATAAAACAGAGAGCTGCTGTAAGGAAACATGTAAGTGTATAATAGTGATATGACATATACTGGCTATCAACATAAATGACAAATAGATTAAGTTTTAATAATTTAATGGTGTTTAATGTGTGATACACCATTGGCTTCAATTGTCCAGTTATTTTTGACTTGACAAATTTTGCTATTTCAGACTACTTATAAAATAGTGGCATGTTTAGTGGAATGATGAAAAGGCCCAGAACAAATGTACCAGAACCATAATGTATGGGCATTAAAGGCACAGATGACTTGATTTATTACACATGCCAATTGAAATTCTCAGTTTGTTTTTTAAATGGCTAAAAGTTAGACATAAAATATCTATATGTAAATATATATTTGTGGATTGACTTGGAGTCTGGGATAAGGTCGAGTACTTCCATTTGCATTACTTTGCCACTACCAGGTAAAACGGGACTCACTTGAACAATCACATTATTCATTTGTGCAAACTCAAATTTGCAACCCTGGTGTACACAGTGGAATCACAAGCTACAAGAACAGCAAATCAAAAACATAACTTCAGCTCCTCAAATGAGTATGGTTAATTGGATATTTCTGAACATTCACGGAAATTTAACCATGTGACAGTTTTGACAGTGACTTAGCAATCCCCTGTGAGCGTCCCTTTACTTAAACTAGTAGCTTATTCTTGAGGCTGTTCACTTTTGGGGAGAGCTTTGAACAATCCAGCTCGAGAAGGAGTTTCTGGAAGACTTCAAATGTCTACCTGAGCTCCTTGGGATAGGCAAGATTCACTGCATATGAGAACGCAATCAGCATGGCACAAGCCCTTGGAAAGTTATCCAGAGCAGTCAGAACTTTCACGCCCTCTCCCACGATACCAATGTCATCCGCACCCTCTGACATATTAGTCTTGATGTAAATCTTCATCTTTTGTACAACAAGGTCCTGCGACACACTGTCTTCGTCAACATCCTGAAATAGCAAGAACATTGTGTATTTCAGACTGTGCATTAAAGAAAGTTCCTAATTGAACATCTACCAATTTGCTTCCAACTTTTGGAAAAGAAAACCTGGGATTGTCATAGCTGTATGTAATGCACCCCATTTACATTAGTGATCACCTTGTTTAAATATTAACATGTACTTCAACTTACATCAAACTCTTTTAAGAGTTGATCTGTAGATTCCCCAAGGTACACCATCAAACACCGAATAACAACATATCTGGTCATGTTGATGCTAGGATTGCTTGGAGCCTGAAATTACAAAAATAAACATTATTCATGTTGATGGTGTGAAAATCATCCACTGACCTAAAACCTGTTGAAGCTATTTCTAAAACTAGATGGCTCATGTTGCTGATAACATGTTAATCACTGAGCTTTAGATGTGCTGACCTACTACTTTAAGCAGCTGAGTGGCAGTTGGTGCTAAATAAGTCAGTTAGATTACTGGTTACTCTTATACAGAAAATACATTTGAGGGAGCAGAGTTCTAAATCTAAAACACATATGCACCACATTATTTGTGGATGATCAGAGCAGACCTTTTCAATAATCATCCAGTGTTTAATAAAACATATGTGCTTTAAATTCTAATCACATAACTATTTCAGGTTTAAGGTTCTTGTGTCCAATCAGCAACATGAAACAATCAGTAATGTCAAAAGCACTAATCTGCAAGTCTCAAACCTGTGCCTTTGGTAGTGAGTGACAATGTATACTCAGTGGCCACAGTGGTAAATATGTGCATCTGTCCAATATAATACAATTCAATACAATTGTTCTGCCATAAAGTCTACTTCTTTGATTCCTATGATGTTCACATTTGTTGACACTGTCATGATAGTGTTAAGTATATGTTTTAGCATTGAGGTCATTACTATGATATTGTACTGAAGTACCCTATATACTGAGGTGTTTCTAATATTCTGACCCCCACATATATGTAAATATGGGGTACAAAGAATTTGAAACACCTTTCTGTATAATGCACTTCAGTACAGCACCACTTTTAAATTTGACTTCAATAATAAACATAATTGAATGTACACATTTTCGGCAATGTCAAGAAAAATTGAACATTATACACTTGAGTAATTATGTTTCCAATAAAGTGCCACTGAGTGTATACAAACAATTTAAAGAGGTGTGCAACTATTTCATATTCTTTTTGTAGAAAATCACAGGTTGACATTACATCTTGTAGACTTAATATGCAAATTATATTCCAGCAGTTTGATCACAAAATTCCTAAAATAAAATCAACTCATTGAAGGATACCTTGAATAGGATAGTCTGCAGCCTTAGCCCCACAGTTCCTTCCTTGGAGTGGAAGAGGTTCAGAAGCCTCGGAGTGTATTCATCCAGCTTGGACATGAACTTTGATTCAAGATGCACCATTGTGATTCTGTGAAACTCATCCTGGATCTGAAAGACAAATAATGAAACTAGCTACAGTGTAAAGTCCTCAACTATTACAAATGTAGGCCGACATATTGTTCTTACAACATTTTTAAAAGCAAGAAGCAATCTAATTTTAATCATCATTTTTATATCATGTTATTGTCAGGGACGCAGGGAGTGGGGGCCCAAATGCAGACGCAGGCAGTGGTACGATGAAACGTATCTTTAATAGTGATTACTACAGAACACACGGAGTCCAGCAACGAGCAAACGATGACACTGACACGAGGGTATGGGTAACACGGGAAACAAAGGAAGGATCACAAAGAAAACTAGAGCCAAAATATCACCAGAGAGCGCAGAGAAAACATATGATGGACCGACGCAGAACAAAGGGAGCAACCAAACTAAATAGACACAGGGGGACGATGAGACAGAAACGGGTGAGTAACAACACACAGGTGCAACACATGAGGTTGATGAGCAGGCAGACACAGACAGGAACATGAGTATGAGACAAACATACTTCCAAAGTAAAACAGGAAACACAGAAAACCCTGCCAGATCATGACAGTTATTATCTCTGTGTTTGCTGATTGTTTAAATCATCTGCCTGTACAGCATGTTAAATGTAATGATTTGGCTAGCATACTACAGTCTCCAATGTTGGTAGTTCCTCACATGCACTTTCAAGGATTATTTAAAAAGATTTCTGTTAGAAACGGTATAACCATGTAATACATAAAAAACTAAATCAACTAAGTAATTTAATCGTATATAGACCTAAATATAAGTTAAAATCTAAATATGATTCAGAAAATTTTACATACATTTTGTATCAAAGATACAATGGTCTAGTAATATTTCTAATTAGCATTCACTTGTAACTTACATGAGATGCTTCAAATAGAGCGGGCCACCTGGCTTAGATGTCCTCTATGCTGGATGATAGGTTGATGATTTTGTTTCTTCTGTGTGCAAATGTTTTAGCCATTTTGTCTTTTATCAATGTGATGTTGTCCCTTTTCCTTACTTCAGTAAGCAACTGAATTCTCTCTTCTTCTTGACTTACTTCATCCTCTCCTGCCGGGTAAGTGGGGAGGTAGTTTACCTCTGCCTTTTCGATGTTTTTTCCAATCTTTGCAGACTTCTGGTCTACAGGGTTCTTGCGTTTCGGTGCATTGCATGTTACCTCAGGAACACCAAAGCCACAGAGTTTAGTGCGATAATTTGCCATCTTGTATTTGATGCTTTGTTGCCAGCCATAGTAACCTGAGAAGGAGCCGGGTTCCTTGAGACAAGGATATTTCTTCTTCCTCAGTAACATCACTTATCTGGGCACTTAATGGATAGGCTGTATATGTATATATGGTTTCAGCCAGCTTCTCAAGTACGTTTGCTTTGACCTTTGAGATAGTCAGAAGTGTTCCATTCTTGTTGTAGTCTTCAGTGGCTCTTTCAAGGTACATCTTAGTTTCTTATGCAAACTGTGCAATGGGGAACTGCTTTGGCCATGTCTGATATTGTTCTGTGGTACTTCGCCTAGACAAGATAATGGTGTCTTGTGAAGAAGACGTTCCAGCAGATGACTCTGCATTTGAAGCAGGTGACCCTGCATCTTCTTCTGACTGTTGACTAGGCAAGGCAAGGCAAGGCAAGGCAAGTTTATTTATATAGCACCTTTCATACACGGATGCAATTCAAAGTGCTGTACAGAGAAAAGGACAACAACAAAAAAAAAAGCAGTAGTTATAAT
>JAVQJL010093002.1:0-36645 GCA_036024295.1 Nannoperca obscura
CACACACACACACACACACACACACACACACACACACACACACACACACACACACACACACACACACACACACATACAGTGGTGGTAGTGATGGTGGACGCCATGTGAGTGTGTGGAGAAAGAGTATGCCTGGACTAACTGTGTTTCAGGAATTGACTGGTCATTCTATTGGTAACTTTGGAATGTACATACATTGCAGGCAGGGGCAAGAGAATATAGGGGCTATAGGGGTATTAGTCAGTAAATGATCAGAAGAAGTTGATAAAGATGTTAAATTTAATTTATTTTAATTTTTTTCCCCCACATGTATATTCTTCATACTTTGGAGGGATGTTTATCTGAGCTATTACTTAGATATTCTGACTTAAAAAATTATATATATCTTCCAAATCACAATTATCATTAAAATTATTGCTTGCATTAAGTTAAACACAGTAACTTATAAAAATAACTGTGCTAGAGTTTGAGCAATTTAGAAGTGTGTATATTGAGGGTGAAAGTTCATTCTTGACTTTAGAAATAGACAAAAATGGATACACACAAACATCTTTAACTCAAGGTCCACTTATTAGCTTTTTTTTGGTGCTTTTAGCTGACTTTCAAAAAGACTGTGTGATGCGTTTGAAAGTTCTGGAAAAGTATTTGTCTCTGGGATATTGACTACTTATTTTCGGACTTTTAAATAAAAATGTACCAGGACTTAACAATCAAAATCATCTCTGAATGGCAACTAAATCTGTAAACCAGAATAGTATGGTACAACAAAACATTAATTAACTACCAAAGACTGTAGTCAAATCAAATTCTATGTCTATGTTTGTCTCAGATTCATTATGGCCCTGGGCAACATGAAATGGAATAATGTCCAAGATACAGTAGTATGTAAAAGGATATTGACATCTGGAATAATTGGTTGCATGAGTGGGTGGTGCCTTTAATTGAAAACCATTCTACAATTGGAAAAGCAGATATTCCCACAACCTAATGGAACAGTGAGACATACAAATGATTAAATGTAGACACTGGAAATATATAGAAAGCTGTTTAAGCTCTTTAAAGGGAAGGAGCTGGTACCTCTAGCCAAGCTGTGGTGCCTGCAACAAGTCTCTCCGGAGTCCCGAATTCTGAAATCTGAAAACTAAATAATCCAACTCTAATTAATATTTGCTAGGTATTTAACTTACAGTTAATCGTATCATCAGGTTGTGGGGAAATTACATAGTGGTCTTTACACACAAATCTTCCGGAAAAATGACAAGGTAAACATTTGACTCAAGGATAAACGGATGCTTTTTCACTGGGAGTGGTAAACATTTGATTCCAGAAACAAAGGACATGAGCTGTTTTCCTGTTAGATTTTAAATGAAGCGAAATCTTAGCATGAGCAGCTTCCTGTACAGTAAACCCATATATTCTATCATACTCATTCAAGGATTTGATTGTTTTGTTTCAGAGGAAACAGCTGTGTTTGAAAAAAATCATTACTGACTCTTATCTATTAAGGTCGTCAAACATGATTTCCAGTTAGCTTCAGACTTTATAAATACCCTATTTATTGTCTCGGAAGCAGACAGCCGTGTTGATGCTTTGTTCTGCCCCTAACTTAGAATTCAAGGCCTTCTGATATTTCTGGGCATTTCTATCATTAAGGGTGCTTCTTGGCTCACAGTTAGAGGTCCTTGAACACATCCTGCTGAGCAATGCTTGAGTAACAGCTAATCATTTGGGTTTCCCTTCTTTAAGGATACAATACAGGAAAACCTCCACTAAATCCTTACATATCATCACCTCAACAATATTTAGGAGGTGGAAAACCAGGGGTCTCTCTGATAACTCCGCCAAAAAGAAAAGCCCTTTTTTTTCACCCTGCCCCATCTTGTTTTACTTGTTGTTTGGCCTTCTTAGATAACCTTCTCTCGACTAGCTTTGCTGATGTCTGTCAGATTGTGTTTTGACACGTGTGTGATTTTGTTCAGCACTAAAAAGAAAAACTCTTTCTTTAGCTCACTGTCTTGTGTAAGCAGTTTCATTAAGACAAGAATACAATGTGTAAAAACAAGAGCTAGGTTAGTTTCCAAATTTCATTAAACCTGTCTAATCAATCTGTTCTGAAATTCGAACAGATCCTACAATGTCTTTGCATCAAGTCTTACAAGAAAAAATGAAAAACATATCAGACTATACCAGCAACTGAACACGAAGCTAAGTTTGCAATTAGTAGCAGGAACCATGAGAATTTGTAACAGTGACAACCTCTGCTTCACATTTTCTCTGGTGGCCTTGTTGGGTCGGAGTCTGCAGTCGGAGTCATGTTAATCCTGTCAAAATAAACTTTGGCGAGTGCTCTGACTTCTACTGCACCTGAAACATTGTACTTGTGACTGCTGCAGTCATTCCAGATGAGGGCTTAATTGTCTCAAACAACCACCCACGTGAAGTATGTATATTGTTTCATTTTCTGTCTTGTCCGCATGTTTACATGTCAAACCACTGAAAAAGTTATACAAATTGTAGTGTACACAAACCACATTTGAGAAGAAATAAAATCCATATCAACACTTTCTCCATTACAGAATTTAGTATGGAACAATGAAGCTGAACACTGTTAAACTGGCTAAACCTTGCGAGGAAAAAAGTACACATCCGCAGCATCAAACAGTATGACATGACATAACAAAAGTTCTAGAGGCTTCAGAATGCCACCAAACCATAAAAACAAAGCACTTGCCATTAAAACAAATGGCCTGCACAGATATAGTCCATACAAATCTGAGTAGTAATTTTATTGGACATTCAACCTGTGAGTTTGCGTCGTAATACATGAATGCTATCACTTGTCCAGTTGCCATGTGTGGAAATGGGTGCGGGCATTGGAATAACAAACTGAACTATTCAAGATAGAATCTGTCTAAGAGATGAGATATTTTAATGGAATCAGAGGGAGGGGTGCAGTTCTAACTAACCTGCCTGTGGTGATTTTTGACTCCATGAGATAAGCCAAGGAGACATAATGTTTTTCCTCCCCTCCCTATGAATGCAGCATAATGGCCAATATTCACTTGGAGGCAATTCTATTTCTGCGGCTTGACACTGAATATTGGAAAAGCAATGAAATGGAGGGTTTGCAAATCACATTATAATGGCTATTATTTGATCTAAGTTGCAGATGCTGCATAGTTTTTTCTGCCTTTAAACATTACAGTACACAATTGTAATCTCCTACTGCATGTGTAACATATTACCTAACCTATTTAATTAACCTAATCACTTACACAATCTGTACTGACTGTACTGATGTACTGTAAGCATTTAGTTGATCTACATTGCACATGATCTAAATTCACCCATGATTGTAGGTGGTTTTGAATATGATACAAAAACTTGAGACAAATGCAGTACAGTTTGACAACCAAAACGCATTTTCTTATAACAAGAAGAGCAAATCAACCAACATGAAAAAGAGTAAGGAAGCAAATACCAGACTGTAAAAATGTAATGATTTTATACCTCAACATGGCAGACTGTTGTTAATTGCAACAATTGTGTTTTAAGCAGCATTTTAACATCTTTGTTACTAACAGGCCGTAAGATCTAGAGCTATTGAAGCAAGCATGCCTTGATATGTGCATGTCATATGTGAGGACACAAAATAATCTGACTACCTGAATATGACAATACAAGTCTTGTTTAGTACTAGGCCTATATCAGTAACATGTAACTATGATGGAAGCATCTACTGCATAAATTGTTCTACACTATCAAAATGTCCAATTAGGGATGTTGTGTTCATCCTTTAAAAAGGAAGGAGTTTATAAGGGGGGTCTCAGCAGACTGGTGAATTAGCTGGAAATTTCTATTGCTTTCTTTGGTGGAGGACCACTTCCTCTAGCAGTGTGTGAGCTGTGTCCCAGGTGTGCTGTTCTCAACCTCAGAACTCTGTATTAAAACACATGCGGCAGACCGCACTGGGCAACCGTCACCAGCCACTTAAACCTTCACTCAGACTCATTGCTTTTTGTTTTTTTCCTCCTCTGATTGTGTTCAGGGGGAATCTCTCACATCAGTCAGATGGTGTTGTTGTTACCACTGAACTGCATTGCTTGTTTAAAGCTACTCATACAACAATTAATACCATGAAAAGTTAATTCAATGTGTGCTTTGATCTATCTTATCAACTTGCATGATTTAGCCTATCCCTGGCTTAGATTTGATCAGTTTGGGTGTTGTGACTCTGGCGCTTGCACTACTCACTAATGGTTGCTTTAAATTAGTGGTGAACTCATGAATCAATGCATGCAAGCAGCTTTTTCAGTGGATGGGACCATAGGCTTAAACCTAAAATATTTACAGTATAAACTTGTAGGTTTGTAAGTGCAATTTCATTAGGTCTCAGCAATAAAATATATAAATAAAAACCCCATGCATGTTTTAGTGCTTATTATGCAACCCATCTAAATTGATGGTATCATCAGATTTTCCCCTCTGGAAAGCATGTGCTTTAGCTCTAAATGTTTGTCCTCAAAAGTCGGATAATTTGACACAGGACTTTCGCCAATGGACACTTCCTTTGTTATCTCAATTCCAGATTTCATTTGTACATAGGGGAATGTTAATTGGCATTAACCTTGGTCACTCAAAATCAAGATCTGCCCTGCCTGTTGATGTAATGTGCTCCACTAGGAATGAGCCAAAAGTGGTGGTCTGACTGAGGAAGTCATTCCTATACCGTACTGTTGAGTACAACATGGACAAACTTAGATGTACTCTATCTTTAGTCAGTGAACCATATCTGAACATCTATTTGACATTTATGTTGTCCCATAACATATGCTTTAATATTATTGGCTGCCTCTGTATCTATTCACTCTAAATGTGTAAAACCTTTATTGAAACGAATGGTAATATCACTAGCAGGTTAATGCTTTCCATACATGGATGACTTCTGGCCATTTTGCACGTTGAAGGTTTAAATGACTATATGTGGAAGCTTGCTTTAAGGGAACAATATGTCTCAAAATATTTTTCCAGTGTTGTCATTGCCACTGTTCAGTGCGCACAGTATGACAAACATGTCTAAACTGATCATTCAAATAACGATTGTGTATTACTTTTACTGGATTATTTACCCACCCCAAACAGCGCGCCTCTGTTTATGGTTACCAATCCTGCCATCCACGTAACTAATGACTCACCAATGTGGCTCAAGATGTGGCAAACTTCAACAGCAAACGTAAACTTATGAGATAATCAAACCTCCGGCTCACCATGGAACTAACGGAGGTGTGGCTTTGGGTAGCCCTGCTTTGTTTTGGAATCTCAAAATTGTAATTTGTATCATCTTCCCTTCGCTGTTGTCAACTGCCAAAACATGGCAAAAGTCCATAATGTAAAACAGACCAAGGCTTTCCCCTTGGCGACCTTCTAGGAATTCCCCTCAAAGCTTCTGTTCCTGTCAGTTGTTGTTGATGCGATGGGTAGAGGAGAAATGGCCAGCTGCCTGGGTACCACAAGCAAGCAAAGTTCCAGCTTATGATGTGCTTTGCTTTTTGCATTAAGCTGCAGCAATAAAGTCGAGCTGGGGCTGCTTAAAGTTCTTATCTTGGGCTTTAAGGTCTGCTGTTGGCTCGGCCGACAGGAAGGGAATGGTGACACAAATTCCCTGTTCATACTCCCATGACGACAGTCTCTGTGCTTGCCATTAGGTGAACACTGCCCGTTTCCTTCCCCACAAAACTGGAAGAAAGGTTGAAGTGCTATTTTTACTTCAAGCCTGAGTGGAGCTTTGCACTAAAAGGGCCACATCTTTCAGTGACCCACAGTCATTAAAAAAGGAAGTGTGTGTGTGTGAGTGTGTGGTTGAGGAACACTTTATCACAGCTTATTCAGTGGTATGCATGATGACCAGTAAGCCAAGCCCTCAAACTGTAGGGCATTCAGCATTTGATGACAGAGTGACCTCAGATGTCTCTAAAAGTGAGCCAGAGTGATGGCCACAGTCTTACGGTGTAACCAGCCATCCTGTTGGCTGAATTACAGTATAAGCACCTGCTATATTATTAGCAAAGCATTTATTTAAAAAGCTGTCAAATTAGAGTGTGAGATCAGTTTGCTTGAAGTATTTGACTACAGCAAAGCTGTTTTAACTCTGCATCATAAAGCTCATGTGTTACAATCGCAGCCATTACCACGTGCAATAAGAAAAAAACAAGCCTTTATGCTCCAATTGAGAGAAGACAACAGGTTAAAAATATGACTATAACATACGTGCCAGATTTATTAATGTTCAATGTTACACTAGAATCCAAGCCCTTACATAAGGAACTACATTTTCAGCAATCTGTTTTGCTAACTCAACAACTCACCACTTTTACTTCTACATTCAGACAAGTGAATGGAAAGCCTGTTGTCTACATCTAATAAAATCACCCTTGGTGGTGACAAATGTGTCTTTTTGGGTCATTCCTGATCTGGTTGACTTTAAAAGATCCATTCAAAGAAAGCTATTCACATATTGTAAAGCATGGAAAGTAATAAAATGGATTCTCATTCAATAACAATGTATTTTCTTATTATGGCCAGATTGTGTGGGCAAAAAGTATATATAAACTGTTGTCAATTGATTAATTGATTGATGTGATTGCTTTAATAGTCTAAAATTTGCTTCCATATATCTTTACTTCATAGCATTTATTTCAAAAAATTGAATGTGGCCATAAGAGGTTATGTCCTGAGAAAGGCTAAACAAAGTAAACTTGTTCTGCTATTATATATTTTATAACATTGGACGTTGTAAACAGCTGTGACAGCTGATATATACAGTGTCTAAACATATTATTATGAAATATAGGTAAGCCTGCTGTGTCACTAAGCAACTGATTTACCCAAACTAAACCTTTCCCATCAAGCTAAAGTCAGATGTGAAAAGGTGACATCAGATGGAATGACGTGTTAAGTCACGTTTATTGCAGGATCATTTGTCCCTTTAACAATACTAAAGAATTTACATGCATTTTCAATACTCCCAATCCCTTTTGCCATGTGATGCCTCTTTTCAAGGCCCAACTCTGTCAGACTACTTAGGAAACGATGGCATGGTCTTGCCCAGGGGGTTCTCAGCAGGGTAGTTGGAAATCTGACCTCATCTACGGAAATAATCAGGCAGCGGTAGGAAACACTTTGAAGCTTTATTGAATTGAACTTGCACACTTTCTGTCTCTTGGACAATGGTCATTGAGGTAGTGATAGGTTACAGGGCTAGATGAGATTCACTCCGAAATGCTGAAGGCTTTATTGGTGAGTGTCGGCACCTCAGTGTCTGAGGCCATGGTACATTAAATGGTGCACAACTGCTTTTGCATTGTTGGCAGTTGATTATTGGAGTGTCTACAGTGATTTTGGCATTATAGTAAATAGTCGTAGTAAAGAGGGGGCTGAGCCTGAAAGCAAAGTGCTCATAACTAAAAGCTCTATGAGACAAGAGTGACATACAGTAGATAAGTACCCAAAATGGTCTTCCTTCAGCCATACGGACAAGGTGGGAGGCTTAGATATCCAGACAGAACCCCTGTTCCTTCACATTGAAGAAGCCAATTAAGGTGGCTTCCATACACCTCCTTGTGGAGCAATCATGGTCACTTCCAGAAAGAAGAAAACGTGGTCTTCTACAGCACTGTGCCTGGGTCACATTCCAGTGTCTTACAAAAAAAAAGCAAAAAAGTTTTTGTTGGAATATCTTGGAAATGGAGTTGGAGTCCACAGGGCTTACAAAATCTATCAACATGGTTTTATGAAATTAGGGGGGAGACACTAATCTCAACTAACATTTTTTTCAGTCTGTATTCTTGTTTTCCTTCTTGTGTCGTCCGTGGTATCATACAATATGATTCCAGAATAAAAGGGTGCTGAATTTCACACTATAAAAAAATGCATCTTGGTTGGCAAGACCGAAAGGAAAACCCCCAAATAAGTACAAGAAGCAGAAATCATGTCAAAATGAACTGGAACAAACACACACAGAGCTACAGTCTAAAGGTCGGAGCTGAGTGAAGCAGCCTTGGAAAAGAAACATCTGTGAGTCTCAAATTTAGGATGAAATGTCAAGCACACAGTCCATGTTCAATTGTTGTTGAGAAGAAGAACTTCCCAAAACCACACAAAAAACTAAACTCTTTTTGATAATCAGCTTGTGACAAAAATCATATATGTGTATCTGAGTGTGGTTGAAGTTGGTGACGGTGTCAAAAAAGAACATATTTATCTGCTGGTGAATAGGCCTAATAAGAAATTGACTGACAGTGAAAGTGACTGACATTCTTCAACCCCTTGACCTCTTAATGATAAAGCCTTTCAAAGTATTCTGATAGCGTGATAGGGTACTTAGAAATGAAAAAAAGGCTGAATAATTACTTCCATACCCTTCCTTTCTCTCAGTATTGTCAGTGGGAAGTCTACACTGATTCAGCTATGTTTCTTCGAAGCGAACCAAAAGTAACTCAAAAGTCTATACCACAAATCTACTGTATATAGTGCCTTGAGTATAATTAATTTCTCCACTCAAAGAGAATCCCCAAATATCGCTCTGGAGCTCCCCAGTAATTGCAATCTGAAGAACGCTTCCAGTTTCCTTGAGTTTCTCTTCACTTTTTAAAAGTGTAGTGACCAGTGCTCTCAAGTACCAAGAGTTCACAGTAAATTACAGGACTGATAAAAGAAAGAAAAAAACTGGGAAAGTCTGGCAGGGGTCTTTTCTCACTACATTATGGTAACAAGACCTTCTGGCTCTGTACTAGCAAACCCCTTTAGATTGAAGGATGATTACAAGAAAAACTGCACTCTCATAATGATTAGTTAAAAGACCTGTCCTGAGCTGGCGGCAGGCCCAGTATTGTTTTCACTCGCAGTGCGCTTTGATGTCTTTGCAAGTGTGAGAGACTTCTTCGGGCTCCTTCAAAAGACTGACTTTATTTTGGTTTTGCTACTGACTCTGCACTTCTCAGGCAATTAGTGTTCAATGGAGGAGAGGACTACAGGGAGCTATCACTGTACAAGGACCACCGTGAGTGATGTCGCTTCAAACTTGCACATATGCTACTCCTAGAATTTTCTGTGTGACTGTTTAACTTTAAAGCAGCATACTATCTTTAGGCAAAAAGTATTTTTTTGATAATCATAAGGACAACAAGGCAAATATCTCAATCGCCTTTGTACTGAGACCCTGCAGACTATAGCACTGTTGGAAATTCTGGTTTGGCATGTTTACTGGCAGGAACATTTTATCCTTAAATGATACAAATCAATAAGACCTGGTAGCAAAAGAGACCCCACTGTACTGTATACTGAGAAAGCTGTGCTCATCCATGTAACATCTTTTGCTTCTCTAATATCTTTTCATATATTTCCATTAATTCATATAACATTTCACTACTGTAGATCTGTACTGTGTGGTTAAACAAACCAACAGCTGCAATACCAGAAGAAAATAAAAACATTTGTATTGAAAAAGAAAAGGCAGTGGACAATGATCTCTACGACACAGTGGACAGTCAGTGGTCTAAGTAATTTCTGACATGACACATAGGAACTTCAATCATCAAAGGCTGACAGCATACAAGACCTTCGGTGACTTCAGCCATATAATATGGCTTAATTCTTTCAGAACTTATGTTTGTTTTTGTTTTTTTACATGGGAACATATGCAGAATATTTATGTATTAATCACATTGGGAGTGACTGTGATTTCTCCTTATGGTGATGACGTGAAAATCTTTTAAGCTATTAGTTACCCACTGCGTGTGGGATGGCACTATTAGCCCTTTTACAATATCATTTTTGCAGCGCTGGATAACGCTTTAATTGTTTGGATTAACCTTTATTTTCACTGAGTCAATGGATTTGCTAGGCATGTACATATGTTCAGCAAGTGGGAAAATTCGAACAGTGTTAACATGTGGATCAGTGAGTGGCTCAACATATGATCACCTTGCTGGTTGTTTTTGAGGAGAGAGTAATTCCATCACTTCCCCGCTCCATCCAGGAATTCACTTTGGTGACCTTTCAGTCACAAACCCATTTTTTTATCCTTTAAGCTACCACTGTCATCCTATCAATCCAACACTTTCCACAGTGTCTGGTGTTTACAGTTTACTTAACAGTTAAAGAAATTGAAGAAATTGCTCCACAGCAGTGTGACTGGTAAATTAGGTAGTGTTTACGACCTACATTTCAACTGGACAGAACTCTGGCTCTGCTGAACATGGAATCCCACCTTTTTTCCGAGCTTTAACACTGTAACAAGCCACAAATCTGTTTTATTTTGGATGAGGACAAAAGATCTATTTGTCTTTGCTCAACAATGACAGAAAAACCAATATGAAGTGACCTGTTTAGCAATATGGAATAGCAGTACCCCTTTGGATATAAAGACAATTAAACAGCAATGTTGTTTTGTTAGTAGGTCACCTTTCTCCCTTCTTTTTCTGCTGCATAATGCCAACTTTTATAGGCAAGATTCTAATCCTCAAGCTTTGGCTTGTCTCTGCCTTCACTCATGGTGGCTGTTCATCAATTGGAATGGACAATGGACAGTAATATGGATAATCTGTTTGTCTATATGAGCATCTTGAGCATGATCATTCTTTTCCTGTGTCTGTCACTGTGACATTTAAAAACATACAATAAATCCACCATTAATGCCATCATAAGTCAAAAAGCCTGGCAGAAGTATTTTAAAACCATGAGCACCAGAGTCTGCTCAACAGCTGGCATGCTCTCATTTGCTGGCCTAAAAACCCAAAGTTGGAGGCTCAGTAAGTAGCTCTATCTTCCTTTAAAGAGTGTTTGTAAGTAATATCATTAGGCTAAACGACAGCAGGTAATTAGGTACAATGTGGCTAATTGCTCTAATTACCTGATTTGAGAAGCGATTGTCTCAAAGGGACATGTCAGTCTCGCAGCTGTCGGCGACTGTAGCTGTAGCTAGATAGGCCTAATTACAGAGTAATTCACACAAATTGGTGTCTGTCTAATGCACATGCAGCCGTGAGAGGAGAGGAAATTCAGAAGAGCAGGGGATGACGTGTGAGAATCCAACCACGTAAATGCTCAAGAAAAATCCTTACAGCAGATAAAAGGGAACATCAAAAGGTTTCTTCTTACCTTAATTTACCTGGGGCAATGCCACAACCACTTAGTTACAGGATGCTAACTCAATCAGTTGGAGATATATTTAATCCCTTCTGAAAGCTGTCCATGTTTTTAACCGTTGATGAGGGAGGGGGTAAAGTGATTTTTCTTGTTTTTCCCACTCAGATTTGACTCACATGCTTCTCTGCCCACTCCATTGTTGCTTACCCTTACTAAAAAAACATTAATTATTATTAAAATTATGAAACAACTACACAATGTGCATGGAAAATAACATTTGGATTTTAAAACGTATTTTTTATTATTTACAGGTTGTTAAAATGTAGATGTTGTCTCCATGACATTGGTGAAATTGGTACCTTGTGAACTGTCTGCAAAGAAATATTACTGAAAAGTCTGACATCTTCCATCTTTAGTTACTTGAGCTCATGAGTACTTTGATCTCTCTTTTTTCAGCAGCTGTTACACCTGCGGCCTAAAACACTTTTCTGATCACTTTTACAAAAGAAACTGTGAAACTGTGTGCCATTTTCTGTCACGAGCTTGTAAGCTTGCCTTTGGCTAAGTGAGATCAATGCATTTCAATGTGGAGTTGGGGGTATGGGCCTGCCTTTAATTCCTTTAAGGATGTGACCTCAGACACCAAAACATTGGAGGCATGTTGAGCCACTTACCACTAGGGAACTTCACTAAGACTGTTAGTGGTGAGCACATTATTAGTGCTGATAGGAAAATGAGTGCTGATTCACTGAGATTTCCCTATGGACTCGTGCAATGATGACTCATTCGAAAGTGACTTGCCTCTGTTTGTGTGATATGTATGTGTGTTTGTGTGCCTGTGTGGTGTGTTCCATCTTTGCATTTAGTTACCAGAAGTACAAAGGGAACATGTACACCGGTCAGTCCGTCATGCTTGTCTGCGTCATGTGTGTGATCCAAGAACCTCATCAGGCCAAAGAGTCTTAGAATATCTTCGGGATCTGCAGGCATTACAGGGCGAAGTAATTTGTTCCATACAGCCTTCGAATTAGGAAATTTCTCGTCAGGCTTCCAATCTGCCTTCACTTAATTCTCAGGTAGTGCTCCCTGTGGCTGCTATCCACTTGAACACAAACAGGCTTTAAACAGGTCTGAGAGATCTCTCTCTGTCTGTGCATGTGTGTGTGTGTGTTAGTTTGATTAATCAAGAAAATCAAAACGCACAAGGGGATTATTTTGAATGAATCTGATATAATTAAGCTTTATATGTCTGTAAATATACCTTTTTACCTTTAATACTTGTAACAGAAGCACACATAATCATAAATATATATTTATAAAGATGTCTGTGTTTATGCAGGTATGTATCTACTTAGATACGCAACGTGATTTTGAAATATATTCAGATAAGTAATGAAGTGGGAGTAGCTTTAGCTCATTTTTTTATCTTTATCTTTTGCTCTGTTAGCAGTGAAAACTTGATGCTAGGTCGTGTTTTGTTACATTTTCTGTAAAAGGCTTATTTTCTTTCATAGTAAATCATCTTTTGTACTGATGATTAAACTTGGACAATCTCAAGCTGTGACATCCAACTGTCTATGTAAAAAATTAACATGATTTTTACTTCCGAATCTCTGGACATCAGAAACAACCCCTCCCACTTTACATCTCGATAGTACCACTTGCATGTCTTCACACAAGGATATTGTTGGATTATCTACATTAAGCATTTATTCTGCTAATGCATGATTTTTCTGACATTGTGCATTCGCCTCCCCCTTTTACAACTTCCTCATCCATCATCTTAAAATTAAACTTGCTAGCTTACACAGATTACATTCTCTGTTTGTATAATAGGCCGCTACAGTCTGACCAGTGTGATTACATACATTTCATTGGACCTTGAGGTAGCTTTTCAGAAGTGAAATATATTAAACGAACATGGCACATATGTAAAATCTAGTTCCTTCACATATGGAGTTAACATGTTTCTCAATATGTATTTCATTCATTCTCAGGTAACAGTTCTATTTTAAGGCTCAGTCGTAATCACACCCAGGCTTTCCTTGCATTTCCTGTTCTCTCGGACATTCAGCTCTTTATCATGAGAAAATATTACCCAACTCTTGTGGCAGAAACAATGACAAAGGAAACTAAATTATAGCAAATGTGTACTTTAGATATGGATACTAACAGGTGATGACATGTCTAGCTGATGTCTAGATATCGGGTTCCTGCTGTGGCAAGATTTAGGATTCAACCCCAAGCTTGGCTGTATGTAGGTTATATTTGCTTTCTGTGGTCATGAATAGGCCCTTTATGGCAGTCTTCTACTTATACTAAAAATTTTACTATTTTAGATTCTTGTCCATGTCTTCGGTAGATTTGATAAATTGTGTATTTGGGGAGGGTCTTCACTTTGGTGACATGCTTTTATTCTTGATGCAGTTTTTGTCCCCAGTAGGTCTAAATATCTGTCTTTAGTTATGCCGTCGCTGAAATAGCATCTTAGGAAGTATTCTCATTCTGAAAACACCCGGGGATTCCCTTGCCTCTCTACACATTCCCAGCAGCCCCCCAAAATATGCAACAACTACTCTATGCTCATTATGTGCTCAACAAGGGGTGCCTCCTTGTTGGATTTTCCATTTCTGGTGCCTAAAAACAACCCCCCCTTGCAAGGAATGAGAAAATGTATAACTCCAGATCTGGTGGCATTTGAGAGGTTTCCAATGCTCTGTGTTTACATGTCCCAGCAGCACTTACTTTAGATACGGGAAGGCAGGGGTGAAAAAGAAGAAAAAAGACACACACACACACACATACTGCACATTGATAAATGTTAGAATTCTTTCCAAGCACTTTCGTGCAATGTTTGGCCCTTACCTGCCATTTGTTTATTATGGAGTCAGCAGTTTAGCTCATTTAACAGGGGATTCCGTTTTTCCCCTGCAAATGGTTTCTGTTTAACTGTGTTTGCTCTTTGGACAGTTGTTGTAATTCAGTCCAGCAAAGGGTTGCCCATGATTTGCATGCAAGGAATTAAAATTTGCATGGAAATCAAATTGCCCAGAACCAAAGCCACTGAGTGTTTTCCTCTCATAGTTACCAGAAAATGCTTAATGTGCAGTGTTTAAGCAAACTCGCTGACCTATCTGTGATGATGTAGAGGTCCATGTAAAGATTTTCTGTAATAAAGCGGTGTAGTGCTGGCTGGTGAGTAACAAGCACAATACCGTGCCATTCACATTGCCACCCAGTCAGCTTTGTAACATGTCTGAATGATGGAGTCAGTATAGGATTTGCTATGTTTCCTTGTCAGCAGTGAATAATACATAAATAAAGGATATCGAACTTGGCTGGCTTTGGTCGATCTTTCAGTAGAACCCGACAGGAGGTGCTATGTGCAGTCACCAGGCTCTATAGGTTGCCATGTTGGTTTTATCAGTTTGTTGCCTGCCAGCTGTAGAGGCCTATTTGTCTCTATCCCTGTCCTTAGTGGGCAACAGTGGCATTGAGGAAATAATGATTCATCCTTTTAATTGATGTCTTTTATAGAGGACTTCAGAAATGCATGCTTTACTGGTTCATTGGTTGCAGCACATGGAAATAGCTGTATCCTGCTGCTGCTTGTGTGGTGAAATGTGTCAGTGTGTATGTGGACTGAATTGTTTCTTTACATACTATACAGTTTGTGGAAATACAGAGGATACGGTCCCTTTCAAGCTTGGGTAGCTTACTATAAGTGTTCTGACAACATAAAGAATAGGCATAAGTTACGAGTTCCCCATGATAAGTAGCTACATCAAAGCACATTCCCCTTGGTGTGAAGTCTGTAGTGCTTTTTAATTGATACCAGCACTTTCTTTCTTAATAACCCATCTAAGATTAGAAGCAGGCTTAATAGAATCCCCCTTTGGCTTCCATGGAAAAAATTGGTTGGGTTGAAGTCTGTTTTTGATATGGGAAGACAAATAATCAGGTCATTAAGGGTAACCATAGAGTGTGTCGGAAATCTGAGCAAAACACATGGAAAAAGCTGATTGTTGTGAGACTGGAAGAGGCTGTGTGGCAAAGAAGCTCTTAAAGCAAATGAAGCTTCTATAAATAGTGTGAGGCCGAACTACAGAAGAAAGGAAGACAATATCAACATTTGATTTGCAAGCCAAAATAAAATAATAAAAGAGATTCTCAAATGTAGCTTTCATTGTGAGTAGGCTCACATTATGGGTTTAAAATTGGCAGACAACAAAATATGAAAGTGTGTATATTTTGAGCAGCAAAAGTCCATATAAAATGTAATATCTATACTGCTTAATGTGTGATGAATCTACCTTCGCAACTTGTAATGCCTCTACTTTTTCTTTTGTTTTTACAGGAGTGATTAACAGACACAGCGTGACAGGGGTTTGGTTTCTCCAGCCCTTTGATAAGTGTATCTTTAAGATTGCAGCATGGCTGGTCATGATAAAGGCAATGAATAAGTTGCTCCACCCTCTCACTCATTATCCGATCATCCGTAGCACAAAGTCAGAAGGTCCTGGGTGTGAACAGACTGAGTGGAGGACAAAGCTTTTGGAGCCACATGGTTGTTATCTCCCTGCTCCACTTCCTTGAGACTCATGGGGCCTTTTGTCATGTAGCTTTCAATGCCAATATCTTTCTTAAAGGGATGTGTTGACTGGGAATTAGCACTTCTTGTGATGACGCACACAGGTGCCATTTGATTTGAGTTATTTCTGCTAATTTGTTTTATTTCTTCTTTTTCTAATGCATCTACAATGGGTTCCCATCCTTGAAGAGCTGGAAATTGGTAAACGGAAATTAGATTTTCTTTAAGTGAAATATCCACCATTAGAAAAACGTTGCCATCTCTTATTACAAAATGATAATTGCAACATACATTAGTGATTGCAGTGCATTACCTAATTTTGCAGTCAGATCCACTATATTTTTATAAAAACCACATAAATTTCAAGGAAAATGTTTTCCAAAATGGATTTGAATAGCATTTTGGAATGTATCTCTGCAATATCTTTAATCATTATTATCATTATCTTTATTTTGTTAATGATGGGATCCATTGCCTGAAAATAGACACATTATCAGGATATGACAGCATCAGGCGTCTGCTAACGGAGTTACTAAATGGAAATTATTATAAAAAAAGAGTTCCAGGTCTTAACTATGGATTAAACAACAGGTAGTTACAGCTAAGCAATCCAATTTTTCACATAAACATAAAACAGACTTTGCACTATAGGCATACACAGGAAAACACAAGCAGAAAAAAACACTTGACATTTCTGCTCAGTGATCATATCATAATGATAGACAGAGAAAAAGGGCAGCTTGTAACCTCAAAGGTCATGTGTCATATTCATGGAACAACTAGGCAAATCAGAGTAGGGGAGAGGAACAGAATGTGTTTTCCACTCCATCAGCACATACTGAGTTGCCCTTGAGCAAGGCATTGTTAACTGCCTTAGTAGATTTACTCAGTAGCTGACATGTGAGCAGTGCCTGTTTCTTGATTCAACACGGTCACCACCTCTTTCAAAGACCACTGGTATAAACTTGCCAGCATAAATAAGGCTGTAGTGCATTTGTATTGTGTTATCCAGATAGTGGACTACCACTGATATTATGCATTGCTCCAAATTCCTCACAGGATTCCCAAAAGAGACTTTAAATACAGTCCCTAATCCCGCAAATACCCTTTAATCACTGGAATCATCTAGTTGATTTAATTCGTTGTGGGGAGGATTTTAACAAACCCTTTATTTAAACTGATAAAAGTCAGACACCATTTCATTAAAGATACTTTAAGCCTGCTTAGGGTTTTCCAGCAGTGAAGGAGGCAAGAACACATTAAGCTGTTAAAATTAATTTACCAAAACATTTGAATGTGATCAAGGTTAATTTCCTCTCAAGAAATGGTTCCCCCCATTGTGGCATTTGCCACTTTCCAAAACAAAACCATTGTAAAACCCTGAGACCCTTTTTGGTCATGGTTTTAACAGTGAGCTGCTTGGTGTGCTAATACACGTGAGGCGACTGTTTATGATGGTGTTTCCCAGTGAGCCTGTAGTACTGCCGGAGCACTTGTTTTGTTTTTGTTCTGGACTTTTGGAAAGAATGTGTTTCCAACATAGATGATGCCATGCCAAAGACCCCTTGATGATGCCTCGTCCTACACAACCACTCCCAGGTGCTTAGCGAGTTTTATGAATACACTTTCCTCATTATTTGGGGCTTAACTTGTTTGGCATCCTGCTGGCCATGTTCACCAAAGCACAGAAATCAGTAGGTTTTTCTTATAAAATGTGGGAAAGTCAAAACCTTCAGATATGGGCTCTACTTCAAAGTTTGTGAGCAGAACAATGTCATGGTAGAGCGTATGTAAAATGAGTGAAGCCGTGAAGAAAAAGAAAAACAGATGCACCTCAAAAGTGTTAATAATAATGATTTATATATGGGTTTTTTGTGTTCCCTGTTGCAGTGTTAAAATTAATCTATGTACTTCTAAGTATAAGAAAAATATCTTTGGCTTTGCTCAGGATGACTCAGGTTGACTGAGGCATCTGAAATAATGTATTAATCATAGAAATATTAGGTTTTGGCTTTAAACATTCACAACATGCAACTCAATTTCAGATTTTGAGGCTTGCTAATATTCCTTACAATGCCTTCCTATCCCAGGTAAATAATGAAACGTACAGTTTAATACATTCAAAGGCAAAAGATGAGAAATGCTCATTACCTTTAAACCTTATCCCACCCATTCCCTTTGTAAACAACATAGCTTAAACCTACAAATGTACACTTAACACAGTTTCTTCCATGATATAGACAACCACAAGCTGTTCCTCAGTTGGTGCTCATTTAATGACATAACCCTTTTAAAGCATTGGTTCTGCTGATTCCTCCTCAGCCAAGTGGGATATCCAAGCCCAATACCTGTGGGTTTTAGGGTAAAAAGAGAAGTGTTTTTTTGCATGCAGCATTAATCTGCACTGTATGAAACACACTGCACTAATTTAACTGCTCAAAATAGATACACAGTGTGGAATAACTGTGGAAAACGGAATTGTGTTTGGTTATATATTCAGTAGCTTTAAATGTGTTTTTCTTATTTCCCTCTTCTTGTGCTTGCTTTCTTAAAGTGAATGCAACTACATTAGGAGTAGGGAGCCAATTTGATGGAGAAGATATGGACTCAGCTATACAGCTTTTCTGTAAGATTAAGATTAACTCAGTTCTGCCTAATGTAACTATGCTTGTAGTCAAGCAGCATCTTTTTGAAATTATTTTTAGTATTAATAAGATGAATTTTCTTTCTGTCAGTAGCATATTTAAGTGTACGTCCACTCTTTTGTAATACTTTCTGTACTTTGTGTCTTTTTGGAATTACAAATAGTGGGATGTGAGTTGCAGTATGAAACATTGGGATCTAAGACTTATTTCCACATATATAGAGTACTAGTACTAGTAATTGCCTGTACTAGTGATTTAGGAAAGAAATAAGGAGATTACATTAAATGCCTTTGATTATCTGCCAGATTCTGTGATATTTTCCTTCTTCATAGAAATCACCTGTCAGTCAAACAGTATGAATACCGTGATGTTTCTCCTTTTCCTTTAAAGCATTTTCTTCAGTAAAACCTTAGAACACCACAAAGCTAGGTTTTTTCTTGATGGATTTTGTGAGGTTGTATTGTGTTCACAAAAAAAAAAGAAAATGCGCTGCAGTTTCTGCTGTTTAAAAGCTATCTTTGTGATCAGTTGGTCAAGTAGGAGTCAGTTCAGCTCAAGCAGTCTCCATCGTGGACCAGATCATTACGTTGTTTGATCTCAGCGGCACAGTGTCTCCTGACATGTACTGTACTGGGACTTTCACAACAAACAGGTGATTAGCATCGGAGGGGAAACAAATGGCGGACCCGATTTGGAACCAGCGCTGCTGCCTTATGGGGAAGATTACTGGCAGGTGGGGCCAATTGGTGAACAATGGCCCAGTCCAGGGTTTGAAGGGCACATGATTGCTGACAGATGGAAGCCTCCAAGTCCAAAAAGAAAGCAATCAGGTGGGAAGGACAGGGATGTGGAGGGCCGATGGGAGTAGGGCAGCGCCATTGCTACCAGGCGGATGAAAGTCCGGCATGATGTCAGCCTGACTCAGCGTGCACATCCACACTTACTGTGGCCTGAAGCTAGGCTGATGTAATGGATCCCCTCCCTATGTCAGGCAGGGTTAGGTTTCTCCATGGGGGGTGAAAGGGAGCAACTGAACTGGATAAATGTTGACCAGAAGCTGGTAAAGACTAAGCATGCTATCAGGTGAAGCCATATTTTCGAGTTTCCTTCTGGTGGTGCTGTGTCTCTGTTGTTATTTACTTTGCTCTAATTTATTTTCTAGGCTAGGTCAGTAAAGGCTACTTCATCTGATCCTTGCTGTGTAACACAAATAAATCAATATATGGGTTTGTTGATGGCTTGTTTATTCAGTCAATCCGTATTGTTCACTTCTGATAACCTGCAGCTAAATAACTATTTGTAAATGCAATAGATATCCCTTTAAACACATTATATTTATTAATCAAGTTACTTTTGTGATTTTATTTCCACATACATGCCCTGTAATTTTTAATTCTTATCAGAGTAAAATCCCACCATTTAGACCAACATGAACATAATAACACCAAAGCTACAATAACCAAAGCTACAGATTTTTAGGCAGATTTACATGTTGTAAAATGTCATAGTTAAAGATAATGAAAATTATTATACATGTATGGGAATTTCATTGCATCTTAATGGCCTTCAAAAACTACTAGTAGACCATGCATGCATGCATACCATGCAATTATGATTATTTGTTATTGTCCTGTTCTCAGGTTCTCTTATCCAGAATATTAACTCAACCCATAAAGACTCAATCACAACCTCAATTTTCTCACCATGTCCAACGATCAAATGCCCAAAATTCGACAGCAAACTTGAAATATATCAAATAATAAATAAAGGCTGATGCTGGTGAGGCTTCTGTTGTAACTAAAAACATCAGATTTGTGTGGCGCGATGAGGAGACTAACGATGTCAAATTAAAAAACGAAACAAACATCAATGCCCTATTTCATTCACGTTTTCCGCATCATTTTCCATTGAGGTTTGACTGGTGCTCTTTTAAGTCGTTTTGCTGTATCCTCTTCTCCTGCAATGGTATAATGGCACCCAACTGGAGAATTAGTGCCACCAACTGTTAACTCCTAATACTCACATAACAATAGTGGATAGAAACACATTCATTCACATTTGTCTTTGAAAATGTCCTGGATATTCAGTTGAAATGTGGCTAATCACTCAAGGTGAAGAACCAAAACTTCAGCTCAAAACTTTACTTTCAATCTACAGTAAGAGCACGTGAGTCAGCCTCGTAAAGCACTGTTTATAATATGTGAGAAGAGCAACCCCACTCACCACACACGTATGATGCCCAGTCAACAATGACGATTCAAGGAGTTTCTGGGAAATACGACATAAGAGAAAATGCAATTACAGATTGAGATGCAGCTATAATTTAACATTTCCAAGGGAGTGGCAGTACACCTGGAATGCCTCCCGAGTGGAAGTAACACTGAAAGCCTCATCAGCACGGCGCCATAATGATTTTAACACTGGGCTATATTCCGGCTGTTACCATAGCAGAGTCTGGATCCATACAGCTGGCAATTACTTTAGAGACAGAGACAGACCAGAATAGATAGAGTGAGACAGATAGAGAGAAAGTGAGAAAGTTAGATAGAGGATGAAAGACCAATGAAGAGACACACACACACACACACACACACACACACACACACACACGGAGTCCAACCAACTTTCAGGTGTTAATGGATTACTGCTAGGGGTGGGACCAGTAATAAGTATTCCCCATTCAATAAGAAGCTCTTTAACTTCTGGACATAATATTAAAATAAAATGTATATGTCATTTAAAAGCTACAAAGTTACTGTTTAACCAAAGAAAGAATCATTATGAAATTTTTTTATCCAGTTTGGAAATGATGAACATGTCAAGCTAGAGATTAAACGTATAAAATAAACTACACAATCTTTTTATTAAGATTTTTAATCTATTTATTAATTTTATTTTTAGGTTATTTTTCTTATTTTAGCTCCCTGACCAGCTGAGTTGTATCACATCCATGTATGTCCGATGTTTTATTTTTTTATTTGAACACTGTTCAATTTCATCTCTGTAATGGATGCAGATTAATAAATATATCATCTGCACAACATTCCTTACCACGTAAAAAGTAGATTTTACAACACACTGAATAGTAAATATACACAAAGACGTACTTAATTACAGAAACAAAAGTAATTGTAATTATATACTGAATAAATCTTTTGCACCATTCTGCTCTGTTGCCCGTTACACCAGGAACATGTGAACAAATTTCACACAGGTATTCCAGCATAAACATCTGTGGTGATTTTCAGCTCTTTTCAATCAGACAAACATCGACTGTTGCCCAAATTACCCGGCTCTCCATTTTCCCATGATGTCACTCTGGTCTTTTACATAATTAAAAATTCTTGCATATTGACCTCACCAACACCAACACCAAAAATGTATTTGTGTTAGTGTTACAGTGAGGTTACTACACAAAAAATAGTGACATATAGTGAAGTATAACCCACTTCCCTCCACCATTTCCTTCGGCGCCACCACTTTCATTTATCAAAAAACCAGAAGATGTCCAACAGCAATAATTTCAGAGATTGACTTATTGACTTGATTTATTTTTAGAACATGATTATGGCAGTTGCCACACATTTTCCATCAAGCAAAGGGGGTCTGCACTTTGCAAAATGTTTCTTTTTCTTTGCGCAAAAATGTGCCCATATTCCAACTGCCTTGCACAGGACTCGCTGGCCCTGCTGTTCTGTAGCTGAGCAACATGCAAACACACAAAGCTTCATTTGTAAAGCAGACGGTTTGGTTATATGATACCCTTCCACTTTAGTCTTGGTCTGGGTTCCTGGTTTTCTTATCCATGGTAGCAGGGCAAAAATGGAAAGTATAAATTCGACTTATTGTATTTTTCAGCTTTTCTGTATCCCAAAATAACTTTCCACTTACTGTGCCTCTATATATTTTTAGCATCGTAAAATGTAGCCACTTTTAACATTAAATATTCCCCCTTTTCAGCTGAAATGTAATGCATTTGGACATGCTACAGAACTGTGTCAACTCTGTTCAATATCATTTAGCCTGAAGTGATTCCTGAATGTGATTGGATGAAGTGTTTGATCACTGGTCTACATGAGTCTGCTACATGATTTTAGCATAGCTTATTTGCATATGTGAATCAAGTATATCGAACCCTTTAAATATTCATTGCAAATTTTTGCTGTTCTGCACTTTGATCAGCTGTGAATCAAATGTTGTCAGCAATGACGCCCTCTTCCTTGGATTTCTTTATTTGAGTGGTTCTTGCTGGTCAGTTGATGCTCTTTTTTTGTCTATTTAACCATGATGGCTGTCACTCCTTGTGTTAAAGTAACTGTTGCTGTTTCCTGTAACATAAAATGCATACATCCTCTGCTCTAAATGCTCCCAATTCTTCTCTATCAGGTCCAAATCTAAGTCAAGTTCATTTGTATAGTCCAATATCAGCAATATTTCCAGATCCACAGTAAGCTTTCAGACAGACACAATGACTTTACTTGCCTTAGTGTGTGTCTAACTTGCACACTTGTCCTCCCAACATGGCAAAATGCTGGTTTGACACTTGTGGGGAACAGGACATTTTGGTTAGAAAGAAAGAAAGAGAACGAGAGAAATAATGAAAGTGCACAAGAGGGCAAGAAAGCGAAAGTGAAGGTGCAGCAGTACTAAAACTGAAATTTTCCTTGGCACTTACAATATATCTGAGTAATTCTGTGTAAACTGTAATGGCAAATTTGAGTTTTGCTGAACAGTGATGGCCAGAGACTAGAGTGACAGCACTGCTCAGTAAACCAGCATCATACATGCCCAGATGTAAGCGGTATAAGAGGATAAGGAAAATAATCTCTCGAATCTCAGGTGAGCCAATCCAAAGATAGAGCAACAAAATCTTGTTTCAGAAGTGTGGCACAAAGTTTAATGAAGGTGAATGAACCTCTTATTGTCATCCTTATTATGTAACTGTTGATAGCAAAATTTCATCATGTCATGATAAAGTTTCAGCAGTCAAAAGGCAAACATTATCAAAATCAAACAACACAAAGCAAAAAGAAGATGTGCAAGCAAATCAAGTTTTTCTGCCAAACAGGAAAACAAGTTATGAAATAGGGTGTGATTTTTACATAGCCTAGATTTTAACATTCCCCCCTACAGGCCTCAAAAAGCAATTTTGCAGTCAACACTATTTTTTTAGTAAGCTAAATTACTAGCATGTAAAACATAACAATTGAGACGTACATCATATGTCAGGATTTTTGTAGTTTGTGCACATTATCCAACAGGCCATGCACTTACAGTGCTGTTTGATCTTTTGAGAAAAGGAAACATTACCTCAGTCATTCACCAGAAATAATACAGACTGGTCAGTTGTTTACATTTGATTTTTCACTGAAAAGGTGAAGAAAAGAGAGAAAGAGATTGTGGTTGAAAAAATGTGGAAAGGGGCTCAGATGAACTAATATTTCAGTAAATGTAAAATCAGCTGGGTTTATTTTAAAGCAGCCCTCTATTTTTATAGTAATTTGTGCTGCTCATTTCATAATGTTAGTCTTGGACCTGGCTTGGTGAGAGTGCAGAGCCGCGTTAGATTAGCCATCTGCACAGTGTAAACACAGGCCTTTTCTGCTAAGAAAAGAAGTGCAGGGATGAGATGATGTTAGCACTGTCTTGTTAAAGTCACATGTATGACCAGTCGCATTACATCGGCTTTTATTTCACACACCATACTGAGCCATGTAAATGAGACAGGCAATTGACACAGGCAGAGTCAATCCTCTATGATTGACTATAATTAAATCATGTGTGCATACCTTCGTACAGCCTGGGCTTGACCGCATCAAAACAGTGTGAATGTTTCCCTGCGCAGAGAGAAGTAGAACCTGATGAGCACATGGCATGGGCGTTGTCCATTAAAGAAAACCCCTGAGTTTTCTCAGCGCTTTCTGGGTTTGCAGAGCTGCTTTTTAGGTGGTCCTGCGGAAAGTCAGGCACCGGAGGGCTCTCAGGGTCTGTACAGTGTTGAACTGTTTTCCCCCAGTGTAAAGACTAAATGTTATTTTTCTCTCCTTTTTCTACCTCACGATTCAACTTGTTTTCCCTCACAGTCGCCTTAATGAGACATCAAAGACCAGCGAGCCACAGCTGTGATTTGGTGTTGTGTGAAATCAATGGACTGGGTCTCCTGATGGGTGCCAGTGTTGTGTGAATTGAGTTATTGAGTTAATGGGCATGGTAAAATGAGAAGGTCCGCGTGGTTTCAGTTCAACACTTCTGCTGTGATGTAATACAAAGCTGGAGTAGGTTGAGATTAGTTGTTTACTGTGATTACACCTGAGTTTGTTGTATGGAGGCTGCAGACTCCCAACCAAAGATCAAATTAGGGTGCAAATGCACAGTAACTGGCAACATGGTAACTGTGAGTTTAAACAAGGTTACAGAGTACCCTTTAGCAAGACAACTGCACACTCCCAGCTTACTCCCTCTGGATAAGAGCATCAGAAGGTCTAAGTACAAAATGTGGATGTACAACAAGATGAAACTGTTATCATTAAATGTAGCAGTAACTGCATTAGAGTCTCCCCTGCTCCCTCATGTAATGTGAGATGAGAGAGCAGCCCTGAAAAATCTCTTCATTTCCTCTTTTCTTCATCTCACACTTGGGATCTTTGAGTCCATTTTGCTGACACAACATCCTTCCCAGACAGGAAAGGGAAGGTTTTCATTGTTTCTCAGATCATATGTGAAGTTCAGTGTCTGAGACTGAGATTTTTATTATTATTATTGTTATATTCTGACCTATATTTTGCACAAAACACCAGTACATTACATTTAGGCATTTAGCAGACGCTTTTATCCAAAGCGAACTGGTTAATATTTTCATACTTAGTGGGAAAGGTTTGGAAGGATTATGATGTGCAAAAGGTGGCTAAGTTCAGTGTTCAAATAAGAATAAATGTGTCACTATATTAGTGGAGAGTAAAATGATGCAAAATGCCCCCTGGATGGATACCAGCTAACTCTGTCTCAATTATTGCTGGCCAGTGAACACCACGTATCTTGTACGTATATTTTGAATTTTATTTTCAGATAAATTAAAGGACTACGGGTTCCTTTATGGATTAAGAAAAGTATACTGCTTCTTTAACTAAATAAAGATTTTAAAAGTCCATTGGATCATCTGAAAAATAAAATGCGATGTCACAAAGCTGAAAAGGGAGCTGTTTTTGAAGCTCATGAAAAGCTGATATTTTCAAGATTAATGGTTTTAACAATACAGTAACTATTCTTTTCTATAACTTTTCAAATTCGGGGCTCATATTGTATTAGCATTCATTTCCACCATCTCATTTTTGGGAAGAGGCGCAAGTTCTGCTTGGTGCAGTCACAGGTGTCATCAGATAACTGATAGTTAAGGTTTAACACTGTCAGAATTATTTATGTCAAACTGACACATTCACCTAGGGCCCGGAAATAATAACCTTTGACAGTAATCAAGCACAGCATGTGAAGTCATTAATTTCAGCTCATGTCACTGGGACAAGGGAACACAGCTGTGTTAAAAAGCATTTAGAGTTATTATTAATTTAATTAGTGCCTTACAGGAGGACATAAGGTAGACAAACCTTCTTTCTCTTAGTCATTTTACAGCACAGTAATTAATCTAAAAATGTAATCATACTCAATAGGATTTAATTTTACATAATGCTTTTTTTTTCTTGACAGATATTCATACAAATATTTGTATTGAGTCCATGAATTGGAAAGCATTTGCCAAAAGATTGCACAGAAGAGTGGACCACATACGCTTTTCCTGCTCCTAATATTATTACAGACGAATCTGATTATTTGATTTTGTGTAGTAAACACATTCCAGACATTGTTACAGATTTGCCATGTCATGTTTCTCCTTGACTGCACTTTCCCCCTAAACAGATTAAGTCACTTTATTTATTTGTGTTGATGGATCATCTTAATGCTTAATGTTACTACACTGCAGGATTGATTCACTATTTTCTACCCTGACTTGCTCCTACTCCTTCCATCGTTTCCCCTTGAGATCATACTAGGTTAGCTAAATAGAAATGCTCTTTGTAAATAGCCTCTGAATATTTCCAATGCGGGATGTGTTGAAATGACCCCACCAGTGATCACTACTTAATACCACAGTGAGAGGACATCCAATCTGGCGTTGGTTTGGTGCCGCAAACAGCGGAGATGCTTTGGATTGCACAGTACAACCCTATTTTGATTTTTTAAAATTTTGTGGGTGCTGGTTAGCAACAGTGAGAAACGGTTGTCTTGGTTGAGTTTTTGTGTACTGTTTGTTACTTTGTGCTGCGGTGATCTCAACGGAGGAAACTGTGAGTAATTATCACTGCAAGGTTGAATAACAATAAGTTTTGCTCCACATTTAATCTTACATAGTGGCTGATAGTAAATTACCGCTGAGCATTCTTAAAATATTATATTGCAGATGACCTAAGCCTTTGATTTACAGGATGATTTGCTGATGATCAGTTTAACAGACTGAATCCTTTAGTTATTTACTGTGGGGGTAGTGCCGCACTGTAGGAGTCCAGCTCGGCTCAGTATCTCTAAAATTCAAATAGATGGCTGACATTTACAGAAAATCATAAAATTATGTTTAATAATATTATTATATTAATAATTTTCAATGCATGTAGCATTTCAGCTCTAAGGTTACAGAATTGTTTTATCAACACATGCACCAGTGTGTTGCAGATATATTTTGGATGTCAGCATCTAGTAATTTCTTTCTTTTGAAAGAAGGCCATTATGCACAAATTACTTATATCTATCTTTTAGTGACATTTCTTTTATGGTTTTCCTACGGTTTTCCCATTATACTGGCCTACTGTGAGTGGTTTATCCCTCGAGGGTGTACATCTGATCAAAATCCACTGACGACTCTATTTTTTCCTACTGTGTCTCATCTAAACAAAGTGACACGTAAATACACCAATCAGCAGGGAAGTCCTCAGTGGGGGTGAAGAAAGGGAGGACAATACAAAATAAAAAGAGAAAAGGATGGAAGGATAGTGTCACATAGCCATGGGGATCCGTGGAGAGTCTGTCTTCGACCATATAAGCTGAATAATGACCTCAGCTGGTTCTTTTCATCACTAAATTACAGCCATTAACTGCAGATTAATCATCATCATGCATTTCACTGAGAGGGAGACCATATTTGAACACATTTAGCAGAATGTCCTCTTAAGGATAATACAATCCTACTAGTTTGTGGAAATTGAAGTCTTTCAAGTTCATAATGTCTCTTACATGTTATGTATTTAGTTTCCTTCACTTTATTTAAAACAGAGAGCAGGCTCATGTTTCAGGGAATGACCACTAATAAATATTTATCTGTACATGATTCAATAGTCTGACGTGTATGACACATACATATGAGATCATAGTTAATGAGACCCAAAACAAAATAAGCAAACCAACAAAGAATGAAACTGACTTTTTTTAAATGTCAGAAAAATATTATCATGTTGTAGCTGTACCTTCCCTGCACCTCTTTGTCTTACTAGGACAAAGGGTGTTTTTACTGCTATGACCCTTTTAACCCTTTAAAAGTGAAATGCAATGTATTTGTTTGGGAGGTTGGGTGAAGACCTCTTCAGACCTGCTAAGATTTCCTCTCTCCACATCACCAGTTAAGGATGTTGAAATCAAACATGTAGCCAGGGTGATGTAGGTGACCTCTTATAGGAGTCAGCAAATATACTTTATTTTCTTGCATACTCATGCAGATTCATCAAGCCAATAAAATGTACCTGTGCAAGCACTCTTATAAGCGCACTGGCTTCCATACATGCACTGGCCTCTATTCCTTGTATTATGGTAGCTGCATCAATCTAGCCATCACTTTCATGTAAGTGGGCTATATATTTTCCAAGGTTCCGTTCAGCAATACTGCCCAGATATCACTCTGGGATGGGAATCGCTTACCATCATGTGGCTCATGCTGGTGCAAGATCTGAGAGTCTCTGCCTCTGACAGTTATGCATGATGAAGCGCTGGAGTAAAGCAATAGCACAGTCAAATAGAAAACAACAGATCAGAGCTGGATATGATGGAGATGGGCATTATACATAACTGCAAACAGCATCAAGGGGAACTGCTTTTATACTTACCATCACAAGCATGGAGACATGATGAGCATGTGATGCACAGGTGCACTCCAAGTTGCTTCTCTTTGAAAATTCCATCTGTGTGATTTAGCTTCACTTTAGATTTTAGATTTAATGGCATAAAATGAGGGTAATGTTAGTTACACACTTAAGGGGACTTTAAGGACCCCTTCGCATAGAAAAGTGAATGGAAATGGAGCACTGGTGAAAAGGAGCATGCATAATTACCCAAACGCTTTACTCAATATACATTTTCATACTTGTTTTCTTAATCTAATTCATGTAAGACTCACAGACATGAAATGATGCATCCAAGTGGTATCATTTTCTCCAAAGTTATTCTGCTTTCACTAATCACTGTATATGCAGGACAAACGATCTGATGATGTGAGAGATGTCTCTGCCAACCCACGCAAAACCTTAGGTGTGTACACTGGGATCTGTTACGCACCACCCGTGAACCCCAGATGCACAAACACAGAAACAGTAATGTGATCCGCCATCTTTTCCCCACTAGGCAGATTTATGCACATAAATCATTTCCTACACTGTGTTTTGGGGGATTTATAGCAATAATAGGCCATCTCTGCCATTCCCATCCTGTTCCCTCCCTGGGAAAAAACCTCACAGGTCTTAACTTTTGGTCACATCAGGTTTTCAGTTGCAGCGTTACCTTTTCCTAACCTCACGGCCCCTAAATCTAATCATGTGTTTCCATGGAGTTACCTGCCCAATCTAATCTCGGAGAGATTTGAAACAGTGGCAGGCCGGTGCTAACAATGTTTTGGAACATGTCCACATGACCCCTTTCTGCTGTTTGATCATGTTGGTTTTACTGGGAGGGTCCGCTGGTAAAACATGGAGACTGCTCATACAATAATATCACCACTGTCACGTTTAATAGATGTCTTGATTGTGTGTGTCATTTGTAGCTGTGGAGTTCATTATTGTTTTGTCTATAGGTACTATAGGAGGTACTTGTCTGAAGTAGGAAGTTTTTGTTGTTTGCTCTGCAGTCAGGCTGAAATGTGAAAATCTTATGATTAGTTGATTATAGATATGAACCTCTATCACACAAACTGCCATTATGAAATTACTTTAGCAAAGGGCAATTGCCTCCGCCAATATTACACTCTAGTTTAGCATTTGTTAAATACAACATCAGTGTCAATGTTCCTGGTTATCATCTTGATCTGCTGAAATGTAAATGTATTGTTTCTGAGTCAAACACTCATAGTTTCTGAGAAGTGTAGCTTTGCAAGAGCAGCCACACTCTTAATTTAATTACCCAAAGTACCTGAAATTGAAAAAAGATTGGCTGCAAGTATAAAGTTGTAAATACTCAGTTTTTGAACTTAGTATACTACATAAATGTGCTGTTATGACCTTGAGACTGAGTTTATTTTCAAGTGATGTGAAAGTACATAAAACCAAGAGTAGATGTTCAGTATGTTTGCCAGTTACAAGAAACAGACACCTTGATTTGATGAAACTGTTATTGTGACGCACAGCTTAGCTGGTGACGGTGGTCTTCTGGGGTATTAGTCAGCCATGTTGTATATTCCCACTTGTTTAAGACGTCAAACTAAAATTTCGTTCTCGACAGCAAACCTTTCCTGAAGACAGTGAACAGTAACTGTCTGTGTAACCCATACAGCTGTTTAAACGTACTCATTCATACATCAACAATGCACTACTCTGTCAGATCTCAACGACATGCTGACGCTTCGCAGAGCAGACACTCTCCATTTCAATTTGCAAATGCCACTGAACACCTCACCACATGCAGAACTGTTTATTTCCAATACACTCCCAGCTCACTAAGTTAGAATACCTTTCTAGATCATGTACTTCAATTCATATCATTGTAACTTTGTACAAAAAAGCCACAGTTTAGTACAGTTCACACACTGTATTCTGCAAATCTTTAACGATGAGATACTCTAATCCAGTAAGTTTCCAAATGACTAGGTTGTGTGGACACCTGAAGTGGACACGTGGCTGTCGATGGACTCGTTGACATTAGCAGAGAGCAAGCGTGAACCCTGAGGCACTAGGCCACCCTGCTGCCTGACACGGAGAAGGCACAGTTGTCTGAGCGATAAATGTGGTGAGTAGTAATAGGATAACATCATCCTCAAGTAGAGAAGCCCATCAGGGTTCACTGCTCTTTATGACCATCATAAATGGATACTGCATACTCATTTCCTATGAAGCACCTGCATAATAGGTCTCGTGGAGCTGTGCAAGTTTAATATCAGATGGCATTTTTTCCTTTTTTTTCCTCAGGAAGGGTTTTGTTGAGCACATTTATTTTCTCAGCACATTAATACACTACCAGGGGAGTTTAGGTACTTAGTTCTTGGGAACCTCCCAGGTAAGGCAAAGAAAACTGTTATCATTCAGTTTCCCTTGTGCCACTTTACTCAGCTGGATCATCCAAGCCAGTGTAGGAATTTCAATTGGACACAAGCCCAGTTCTTTAATCCTTGAAATAGCACCACCACCTTTGCTTGCTCTCAATAAGATAATGGTGTGTATCACTATATGACTATCACTGTATCCCTGTACTTTATAATGGCATGGCAACAGCAGAAGACGCAACATTGACGCAGTTAGGCCAAATATGTAATTAAGCATTTCAAAGGATTTCCAAGATGGCCTACCTCTCCAACATTTATCTGCTTCCTGTGACTACTGCACCTCCAGGATATAAAGTGGAAGTAGATAGGGGGGGATTGGACTGCAGCATTGTTGGGGCACTTAAACTATGGAAATGATGAGGCTATGACACTGGGAAATGGGGATACAAAGGATGTGAGTAGGTGCAATAAATGGCTTTTTTTGTTGTTGTTGTAAAAACATTTTCCCCAACCTTAATTACATTTGTAGATGTGGGGTTTGAAACTTGGTGGGCTATGTAAGAAACTACGCATATGGGTCGACCCACCATTATCCATTCTCACTAGATCTTGTCTACTTAAATGGAACCCAACATACTTCATAAGTTTCATAAATTTATGCTTCTTTGGGCAGAGAACATCATTGTATTTCAGAGAAGCATAAATGTGTTGATGTGTAGATGTGTGTAAGAAGCATAGATCTTGAAAGTCTTTATTGAGAAAAATGATTCTGAAAGGTCTGCTGGATTTGTGCCCAGCTCAGGTATAAGATATTGCTTTTAACTGGAAGTTATGAGGTACTGATAAACAGGCCAAGTTTTGCAATTTATGAAAGAAAATTAAAAGAAGATGCATTTAAGTTAATGGTGTTTTTTATACCGGATTCTTAGGAAGGGGTTACTATAAATTTGAGACAAAGGTGATTATTAGAAGCATGTATGTTGGTGTGTGTTATATAGGTACGTTTTATTTGATCAGCTTGTGTCAGTGTTGTGTGCGCATTAGAAGACTCTAACACTAAGAATAAATAATTGTACCCCTTCTGCCTCTATTAGGTTAGCTTTTTACAGTAAAATGAAGTGACAGAAGGAGGGATTAAAGAATAAAAACCTGAAGGGCACACTGTCTGCTGCGTATGATCTCTCACCGAGTGATGCTGTCCTTTTGTTTAAGAACACATAATACTTTTAAATCTGCTAATTCCCTAATGGGAGTAACTTTGTGTTTGTGCTGTTGGAGTTGGACTGCAGATGATGATGTGCACATGATTCTTTTCTTTGACATTGTGAGTTATTGTACTAGCTGTTTTAAATGTCATCGGGACCTTTTTTTTTAGCGTAATCCATTAAACTAAACAAATACAGCACTTGTTTTTGCCAAACCCTGTCTCTCCACATCGAAACAGATTAGACATTGCTGTGCCCTTCTGAAGTGAGGAGCCATCGCCAAAGTGGTTGGAAAGGTATTTTGGTTCGGCCACTCAATGACATCATTGAGGAGTGCACCCTCGTTAGCAAGAGGGAGGGAGAGCAATTAGCCAATGCAATTAACCTTTAAATGGCTGCCTATCTGGAATGAGCGAGGATGAATAATAGTCGAGTCCCCAGTATAAATCCAAGGCATTGCCATCCAGAGACCCCCCTCTAGAGACTGCTGAGGTAAAAGGCTACAAGGGCACCATTGAGGAGCTTGGTGAGTCAGGGATAGGAGAGATTGCAAACTCACACACACTTTAATATAAAACTTCATATTAAAAAGTGCTAGATGAACCTCCTACCTTTTGCACCAACGTGTAAGAGAGATTGGCAGAAGATTCAGAAAAGGTGTTGCCCCCAGAGACCATACATCATTCTCACAATGCCATGCACTGACAAATGGGACAGTGGGATGCCGTCACAGTGACGTCCGAGAGGGCTGCTGGTGTGAGAGCAGAGCCTGCGTGTGGTTGTGTATGATAAGGGTCAGAGCGCATTTCGGGTCATTGTTGCCCAGGCATTAACCTCCCACCACCACATCAGCTGCTGCCACCCACCTGCTTAATTACCGAAGGACAAAGAATGGATGCATGTGAATATGTGATGACAACGTCTGAGTCTACAAGAGCTAGGTTTCTTTGTTTTTGATCTTTAAATTACATAGTTAACAACAAATGTATGCTTTTCGTTTTTACATAAAACTATTAAAACACAATATTAAACGTAAAGACCCAATCGTTTTTTTTCCTCATATCTTAAGGCGCCATTTCTTGCAGCAGGAAAAATAAGAACCTTCGTTATATGTATAAATCTTTATATTTTCGTGAAAAGCATAAAAACCAAAGATGATTAGCCTTGGAATGGTGTGTGTGTATGAAACTGTAAGAAATGTGAGAGGTAGAAAGGCCAGGATTATTATTATTATTATATTTTTCTACTTTTGTGTAGTCATATATATGCTAAAATAGATGAGTGATTTCACCTCATACAGCAATCAGTGATGCACATTTAAGAGTACATGCATGCAAACGTGTACATATAGTGCCAGGCTACTGCTACATTTCCTTAACAGAGCAACCAGAAATGATTACTGCAGCCCAATCACATTGCTGTGTGAGGAGGTGTGAAGGAAAGAACAATAACTCTAATTATCCTCGCTGATTGGTTTTGCATGCGTTGGCATCCATCTAGTCAATCTATTGTTCCTATTTGTGGGCAGGCCGGCTGCAGAATACCCAAATGTCTATATATAACCATGACGAAATGCAAATGACCCATATTGAAGAGCTTCTATTGAACGGTGACTTTCCCCCACACCTTCACAAAGTAGCACATGAAATATCGCTGCTGAAATTTCACACACGTTTGTAGCTACACAGAGTTTTATGGTGTGTTTTCTGAAACCTGGAGTGCGTCATGCTGGACTATATTTCACCCTGTAAGGGCATAAACATATTTCCTAGAGCAAGTGTAATGTTTAACAGTTGTCCTGCTGCTGCCAAGTTCTTAGTTTGGTTTAATGACTTTGGGATGGTGTGACAGTGTTTTTGGACGGTGCAGAGGTGTGAATTACTGATTGAAACATCCATTCGCCTCCATCAGATGATGGTGATGCTCCAGGCTGACGGAGACGAGCATACATATCTTGGTGTAATGGGTTGCTCATAAACGCCATGAACATTAATCATGATGATTCATTTGTTTTTAATTGAAGATACTGGTAATACAAACAGGTGCCTGTCAACACGTCATCACAACTGAACTCTGTTCCATCAAAAGACAGAAATGAAACAATAAAAAAAGCCTTCTTTTTGCCATAATTCACAGAGCTGTTTAGTATAGCTGAAATGTGTACATGGGTGCTACGTGGGTGTGTGCATTGGTGTTTTTATTCTGTGGCTGTATGTGTGTGTCTGACCACTTTAGTAATCTATACCAGACTTTTTTCTTAATCAACTTTAAGAGCACCTCATCAAACCTGTTTTCAGAATTGCCAGGTCAGCCAAAAGAGATGCAGGATAACGCACGTAGCGTAATCTTACCAAAAAATACCCTAATCTCTTCTGCAGTGTTAAAGCAACAGTTACAAACGTTATTCAAACTGTTTGATTGTCTGCCAGTTTGTATGAAATCATGGCTAAAGCAAGTGTATCCCCACAGACAGAAAATAGAAGATGGAGATAGCAGTAAGGTCCAGTGGCCACACACACACACATAAACACACACTTTTGTTGCAAATGATTTCCTGAAATATTGATAAAAGTGGAAACTAATATGTATATATATATAAATTCTCCACAGACTTGCCTGTAGGTAGAACTTTAGTTGCTCACATTAGTGGATGATTTTTAAGGGGTTCATGTTTTGAAGTCAAACAGATGTAAGCCATTATGGCACAACTGGTACACTCACTGATTACTCCACAACACACTCTCTTTCTCGTTATCTCTCTCTCACACACACACACACACACACACACACACACACACACACACACATCCAACCCTCTTGTTTCTTTAAAACATCATTGTAAAACCATGTTATCAGGGACAACCCTGAACCCATCACAGATACAGTACACTGGGGGTGAGAGTATCCTTACGATTAGAGGAGAGAGCTTATCACAATAGGGCAGCTCCTTTGTAAACCTTAATAATATTTTTCTTACTTTGCGTACTATATAAACATTTCACTTGCATGCGCAGTCTTTTAACATTTCAGAACAGATAGATAACAAGGAGATTATATCATTTTGTGTAAGGTAACATTTCAGACCATTCAGTTGTCCAAAGTCAGACTCAGGATAGATAGGCTGGCTGTGGATTTAGAGGTGTTCAGACAAATCTTTATCAATAAATCTTTAAAGTGAACTGACTGTAGTGAATCACCATTGTCACTGACAGAATCAGTAGCTCTTTGCAGTGGAGCTCCCTTTCTTATTAACAGCCAAAGTGCCAAAGCCACAGAAACAATCATAATCGGATAATAGGCTGCTGATCTATTAACCATATAAAGCGTACATGTATAGGCCTAGTTTGGGACTGAACCTACTACTGAAATGAAGACCGTTAGAATCCGCACAGAATGCTTTGGCCTTATGAATGGTGATGTGACTGCTTATATTGGGAAAACAAGTGAGCAAACTACATAGCTACTAACTACAAATACTTGAACTGAAATGAACATGATTTGTATCAGCAAAGTGATTTGGTGGTGGAGAGGAGGTGGTGTGGCTCAGATCCTGAGTGGTGATGCTCAGTTGTCCTTACTGGATCCATCCTCTTCACTTGTGTTTTACAATATGCATTTTGTCAACATAATTTATATACTATGATTACTGTACACATGACATCTAGTGCATATCTGTCCGTCATGGGAGAGGCATCCCTCCTCCTGAGGTTTCTTTAATTTCTTCCATGTTTAAAGGATTTTTATGGGGAGAGTTTTTGCTCAATAGAACTGAGAGTCGAAGGAAATTGTGATTTGTGTTTTGGCTATATCCTCCTGAGACCCAGCCCATTGACTCGTATCCTCCATAGTGGACATTTTGTTCAGAAAAGAATATTGGAAGACAATTTTTTTCCTCTGGTCCCAGGAGGATATAAATAAAATTGACCTGACAATTTGTGATTTCCATTTTTTGTATGGATTATGCATGACCTTCTTCAAGATAATGATGATTTATAATATTACTGATTATGAATATTGCAAATTTTATTAACAAGCACATCAAAGCACTTAGTAGTAGCAATCCTGTTTTTTATAGAAACTTTACTTTCAGGCCTGATGTTTCTTTCAAGTCATTCTGCTTTGATTTGTGTTATAGCTCATGTTTTTTCATTACTTTGTTGCTTAAAATTTGTGTATTAGGTATTTTTTACACTTTTATGTTACATTGATGACCCCTCATCCTTGTGAGAGACAATGGGTATATATGGAGATCATTTTGTTTCTTTATCAAACAGTCAAAACAAGTGGTTTGAGAGAGAAACTTTCCACACAAACTCTAAACTTTTGCTTTCAAACTCTAAACTTTTGCTTTCAAACCCTAAAATTTTGCTTGCAAATCTAAAAGTTTTTCTTTGAAACCCTAAAGCTTTGCTTGCGAAACTAAAAGTTTTGCTTGCGAATCTAAAAGTTGTGCTTCCGGTTCAGCTTCATGCCGTGGGCGGGACCTACGCTGAAAGGCGTTTCTATTGGCCAGTTGTGATGTGAGTGACAGCTTGGCAACATGCCGTCAGTTAACGAGAG
>JAVQJL010093010.1:0-12466 GCA_036024295.1 Nannoperca obscura
CCCCCCCCCCCCCCCCCCCCCCCCCCCCCCCCCCCCCCCCCCCCCCCCCCCCCCGCCAGTTAACAGCTTTTGGGCAAATCATCTGAGGGGTCGATTACTGGATAAAGGAGGTCTCTTCCCCACTCTACAAAACATGTACAGCAGATTACAGCTACAGTTTGATGATGTGATGATGATCAATGGTTCATGGCAGTTTCTGTCTCAGTCTTTTCACTCGTTCATCCAGAGATCAGAGTCCCGATCCTTCTTTTATTTTCAGTTCCCCTTCTTCTTTCGAGACACTGTCTGCATTTGTGACATGGTTCGAATATCACTGGGCCTCCGATGTGTGATGATTCCGTCAACCATTTCCTCCAAGCCGTTGTTGAACAGCTACATCTGCGAGAATGACCCGTGAAAGAGAAAGGTTGGAGTAAAGAAAGTCTCGCTATATACTGGCCGTTGTGGGAACAAAGACTTGTGTGTGTGTGTGTGGGTTTACTGGTTTCCAGCAAGGATCCTGTGAGTCATTCAGTTTAGTCAAGAGCTGATAGAAATCCTTTCGTTGAAACGCATTCAAAATGTCCCTTCGCTGCGTTGAACTGACTCTGGCCTCATAAATAAAGCTTTATTGTTAAATAAAACAGTGAAAGACACACGTCTTTCAGAATATTGTGGGTCCGGTCAGTTTAAATTGACAACTGAAAGACCTCACAAACAAACAAACAATCACTGGGCGCTCACCCCAACAGGCTTCTGTCATAGCTAAGCCTATGACAGAAAAAACCCAGTCGACATGTTTGCCCTCCTGTACATGCGTGTGCATATCCGTCTATAACAATGGACAAGTTCTTTGTATAACATTCTAAATCTTACACACTTCTTAAGTGCAACTTAGAAAAGCAACACGGAATGATGCTTTTATTCTATTCCTGGTCTTTGATATTGGATTTCAATTTGGCTCAGTAAATGCTGACCTGGGACAAGACCTGCGCGTGGGCCTGGATTTGGGAGGGGTGTGGTTGCTGCTGAGGGGTCGGCTGGGGGCTGCCGAGCGATGTAGAGCCTCCCACTGAATGGGGTGTACCGGGGGAGTGCTGGGGTGGGGAACACTGGGACTGGTGCTGCTGCTGCTGCTGCTGCTGCTGCTGGAGATGTTGAATCTGCTGCTGATGCAGCTGATGCTGCAACTGCATGTGCTGCAGCTGCATCTGCTGCTGTTGCTGCTGCTGTTGATGTTGCTGCTGTTGATGTTGCTGCTGTTGATGTTGCTGCTGATGTTGATGTTGATGCTGCTGCTGCATGTGGTGCTGCTGCAGCTGTTGCTGGAGGTGGTGTTGGAAATGCTGATGCTGCATCTGCTGCTGGATCTGCTGGTGATGCATCTGCTGCTGCTGCATCTGGTGGTGCTGGAGGTGCTGCTGCATCTGCTGCTGCTGCTGGAGCTGCTGCATCGCATGCTGCTGCACCGGTTGCATGGGTGGGCTCATCTGAGACACCGCTGTGGACTGGGCACCCGCCACCATGCCCCCTCCGGCACCCATCTGGCCGAGCATCTGTGGTGGCATCCCAGAGGACATGTTCTGGTGGGAGACTGTAACCGAAGTCACGATCTGACTGCCCCCTAGTCTCATCTGCAGAGGTTTTGGGGCAATGGCCCGTGGTAGGGCCTGTTGGAGGGCCTGGGAAGCTGATGACATGGAGGGGTGCTGGTTGAGGGGTGAAGGCAGCACCAGGCTTGGGGACAAGCTGGTGGAGGCCAGGGTCTGCTGTACTGAGCGGATAGTCTGGGCCTCAGCTGATTCTGCTGCAGCCTGGATGGAGAAAAGAATATTAAAACCTGTATTGTTTCTAGACATCAAATTGCTTCAGTTGTTTCTGCCCTTAGAAAAGAGCCTTGCACAACATCAGAGTGCACAATGTTATACAAGGAATTCTGAGAAGTGTAATTCACTTTTCGTTCGAAATCACATTTTTGTGAAAAGAAGAAACCGTTTCTCACCTTGGAAACCAGGCTTGCACGATATGCTGCGAGGGCTTTTAAATATTCTTTCTTGGCGGCTTCTGTTTTGCTTTTGTAAACCTGTGATGACAGAAAGGTGCGTGTGAATGAACAAATAAAGCTTATTTTTAAATAGAGATACCTACAGCAATATAGAGTACATTACACAGATCACTGTATATAGACAGTTGTTTTGTGCCTGAATGTGGATCTCTGATGATCTGATGTTCTGTAACTACTCCAGATGACATTGTTGACCCGTGTGAATAATCAAACGTAGTACCTGCTTCTGCTCCTCTCCCAGACCGTCCCACATGGAGGCCACAATTTTGGACACCTCTCCAAAGGTGGCGTTGGGATTCTGCCCCTTAATAGCGGCCTGGGTGTCTCTGAAGAACAGGGCATAAGCCGACACTGGCTTCTGAGGCTCATTGGGATCCTTCTTCTTCTTCTTCTTCGGAGTCTTGGGCTTCTTTGCGGGATCTACGGGGGCTGGTCGCTTCTCGCCAATGACCTGCAATGATTGAGGTAAATAAAATTAAAAAAAATTTTTTTTTAACATCCCTAAAATCCCTATTTAATATCAATCATCCAAAAGATTTTTTTAAACTCTGCTCACCCTGTTGCCTTCGTCCTGGTCGTCTTCGTTGATGGAGCTGGATGGAGACGGCGTGGCGGACTTGCTGGCCGGCGGTGATGGGGACGTATGGGTGATGTTGGGTCCTGCCATGTTTAGGCTCAGCTGAGCGTTGAGTTGGGATTGGTTGATGGTGGTCAGCTGATTGCGCGATATCATCCCATTGGGGCTGTTCATGCTGATGATGGACTTCATCACCATGGCAGGATTTGGCGGGTACTGGCGAAGATGGCCTGGTCCCACATTCTGTATTAAAGAAATGAATACAAAAGCAAAGGGGGGGGCTTGTTAAGAAAATAACAATCAAAAGTAATATTTTACTTATCCCTTTCCCTCTGCTTTCATGCATCCCCTTCTGGTTGGACAGACTTGCACCTCATTTCTCCAGCTCAAAAGATATCTCTGTAGCCACTATGACACCCTGCTGCCCAGTGCATGGAGCTGTATCTCTTTACCAGAGAGGAAATCGGGTCATTGGATTCTTTGAATTGTTATGTGGCAGATCGCAGTCACAATGTCCTGGGTCTTAAATGTCTCTATTACAGGCAATGATAAATTATCTTGACACTCGAGGAGCCAACTTTATAAGCCAGTAATAGATGGCAACACGGCTCGGTTGATTCGTTTCAAAACTCTATTGTATGGAAATCTGTGACACAGCTTTTGACTGCCTGGTCCCTGGAGGGAAACAGTGGACTCATAACTTCAAGTACCAGAATGAAAAGATTCAGTTCAGTTTGAGGTGGCCACAAGTCTCACTTCTTACTTTAATGTTATAACACTGTGAAAGTGGCACCTTTCATAGATCAGATTTGACTGGAAAATAGAGGAAAAAAAACATCTATATAATCAACTTCATAAATCAACTGGCTGAAGGTATGAAGCTTAAGAGCTTTGGACAGGTCCCCTCTCTTCTACCATGCAGGGTATAAAGTAATAACAGTTGCAAAATCCCTTTCACTTTTTTTTTCCTGGTAAAACATTTAGTTCTGGAAAGAGTCTCAGAGAAGGTGCAGGCAACATGTTTGCATTGAATGTGGCGAGGATGAAATTACAAGGACTGCCAGCTCCCCAGAGGGAAGACTGATCAGAGAGCCAGCGGAGCTGACATGGAACAGAGAAGGGGACGTGAACACAACAGAAAAGGTGATTTGTTCTCCCTGGGTACATCCATCTGGTATTCAACAGCACAAACCCAATCTCTCCCCAACATCAACACATCATAAAGTCACACACCTAGCTTTATTGAAAGAACCTTATGAAAGCCCATCATAAAAAAAAACAATATTGTAACACCATTTCAGACAGAAACATATTGGATCTACAATTTCTTTCTCATATGCCAGTGTCTATTGCTTATCATAAATACAATCTATGAAGTGAGAGCGGATTTGTATTTACATGTGCGAGGAGGATTGTGCAGAAGGTGAGGCAAAGGTGGGGGACGAAATTGAAGACATATTGTTGGGATTCTTCAAATGCGGGAGCTTTCAGTTGTCTCGCAAATAAAAGCTGCAATAAACAAGCCTGTGACCAAATGACTGTGATTTACATATCTGCGACCTGCCAAGTTCCAAGTGCTATTGTCATCTTCATTACTGGGAACACGATGGCTCGCAGTTTGCTCTCTGCTCGCTGCGAACATCAAAGACGCACACACTGAGCTCATTAGTTGTGGCCATCTGTATAATAACACTTTTGCCCAATCCCAATGATGCAGTTTTGACTTAGAGCAATGGCCCATACTACCATTTGTTTGGAATATGGCGATATCTTCTAAATGGCTTTTGGATGTTGCGCTTTTTATAAAGAAAATATGCACTGATGACCGCAGTTAAACCCTTAACTATAGCACATTCAACAGCCTGCTAAATGGACTACTTTATCACATATTATTGCCCTAACCAGAGAAGCAGAAATGTTGCTTTTTCGCTCTGTGCAACAAAAGAGCGACGGCGGTTACGTCAGTGAGACGGCAGCACCAGCACGTGTCTGATTTGAATGAAAAGATAACGGCTAATAACGCACTAGTGAAAGAAATCCCCACAGTTGCCTTGATTGTGAATATGAATCTGGTACTAGCATGTTTATTTATTTCCCTCTACCTTCTCATTTGCATTTTGATTGCAGTATTGTCAGCAGTCACAGCAGACATCTAACTAGATATTTTGATAGTCATCGTAAATCTGCAAATAAGTCCTTATCTTGAGTACACAGTGGCCAGATGTGCCCTCCTCAGTCAGGTCTGTGTGTGTGTGTGTGTGTGTGTGTGTGTGTGTGTGTCCTGTCTGTACCCCAAACACGTGTTTTTTTAAAAACGTAAATTAATTTTCTAAGATTCCCCATTGTGTTGCTTTTATAATGTGAAGGCTGAAGAAGCTGGCAACAACATAATGCAGTCAACAATATGCTGCAAAAAGAGGAAAAAAATAGCATGTTTTGTACATTATTGTTGACCTCATCCACACTTAACACAGCAAACACTCCACAAAGAGCCACAAAAAATTCTGAAAACTGGCAGATGAGAAAAAAACAAACACACAATTGACAACGTGTGAAACCCCTTTCCACAATAAACGCAGCAGCTGGACTCAAAATGCAACATTATGCATTCACCGAGCGATAAAAATCTCAACACTGATGTCAATGAAAGCAGGCCCCCAGTCTGTTCTTAAAGATATTGGAAATCAGAATTTGGGGAGAATGTGTGAACAGTGGCACCATGTACTGAGCTGTAACAGGCTGAAAAGAATGTTAACAAGTTCAATTTCCATTCAATCAATGCCAGAGCTCTTGGAAATGTTCCATGGCAGGAGAGGGGTAAAATCATCTATATGGTAATTATAAGGATGAATCCCCCAGTAACTTTCGCCAGCATGAAAGGTCAGTCCTATTAAAGATAGTTTATCAGTGTTCTGCACATATTCCTTTACTCGCCTTCTAAACGGGTACATCATTTTTTTCTCTCTTCCATTTTCAGCAACCTGCTGAAGTCTCTGCTTAAGCCAAATGACTAAAATGGAATTTTGAATGCGGGTAAAGGCTATAATAGCATGAAGATAAATTGTTTTTCTTTCCCCTGCCCTGTCTAATTCAAACACACTTCTCTGTCTGTCTCTCTCTCTCTGTGCTGTGCAAACCTCAGTCTATCCCTCTCCCCAACCTCTAACCCCCACTTAAAAACAAATCTCTCTCCTCTCCCCCCTTCTCCCCCCGTCTCCCTCACAATGTGAGGCCAGTAGGTTCCCTCCCCTCGGTCCGGTACAGCCACTGACCCATACCCCTTTCCGCCATTCCTCCCGATGCATTATGGGTATTTAAAACTTGTCCGACATGACATCATTTCATTTTGAGAGCTTCCGGAGAAAAGTAAATTACAGAATCAATCATGCAGAAGGTCAAGCTGAGACTTCATTACAAGTATTGTATGCCTGCATGAATATCTTTCATTTCTGACTGACCCAGTGTGTCACAATAGCTGTCTGTCGATGGGAGAAAAGGAAAAAAAAAAGAAACGGAGCGAGAGGGAGAAAAAAAAAAAAATCCACTCTCTTAAATTGATGTACAACTCATGTCAGTGCTTCTTGGCTTGGAAGGGAGATAAGAGGGAAGTGAAGAAAAACATGCTTTCTGCAACAGCGCTCACATTTTCTATTTAATTCAGGATATAGTGGTTTTTGACCAGTCAAAACCGAGGGTATTATACTCACTGGCAATCTACACAATATCAAGGTATATCAAATCATGTGGACAACAAACTACAAATGGCTTTTTCAGCATTGCTTTCATCTTGAATGATGCATGTGGTCCAAACACACTATTTTTGTGTTTGATATTAGCATGCCGTCACTGCTGTAGAGCTAATGTCATGTGAAACAGCTAGTTGGAAATTAAAAGCATAACACGGCAGGGCTCATGTCTCCTCAATATTGATTTTAACATCTAATACAACTACTTGACTATTGTAGGTTTCCAATCCAATCACGGAGGACATTTCAGTACATGCTTACATGTGTCAAGAAAAAAAATGTGGTGAAGGCACCAGGTGTTTTTTGAAATAGAACCCAGAGACCCTCGCTGTGCAGCAGGGAGAAAATCGAGAAGAAATTGTGAATAAAGCAATACTGGCAGGCAGCTCCAACTCCAGCACTATTTGGCACTATTGAGATTCAATCACAAATCAGGAGGACACATGCTGGGAGACAAAAATGAGAGTCAGAAGCTTGTTAGGAGAGCAGATTAAATAAATAATGACTTCAGATTCAAGGCTTGCCAGGCACATTGCAGCTGAGAAAATGTATTTCTCTTTGTAGACGCCCGGCATCTGTGGCCAATTTGCAAGACATACGCTCGACATTATGGGGAGAGGAATTAGCAGAACACTTGGCAATGCAATGACATGGAAGAAGCTTTTGAAAATAGCCCAGGTATATTCACTGGTTGGGTTTCTCATTAAGTTCTGATAAGAGACAGGCTTTCACACACACTAAATATTCTCCACCAGTAAGCCAGTAGAAAGACAGAAAGAAAACCAAGACGAGTGTTTGGGAAATATGAGCACGGTGGCTTGATGAAAAATGTAATTGCACGAGTGCACGGTTTATTTGTTTGCCCCTGCAGCCATAACAAATAACAAAGAATGTAATCATGTATATAAGGTTGTCATTCCTTTATCAGTGTGCTGACAAAATGACAAAACACCTCTCTTAGGGCCTTTGTAAATCATTGTCTCTGTATATAGAATTCACTGTGAACATCGGTTACTTATCTCATTTAAAAAGTTTCGTTAGCTTTTCAAGGCGAAGATAAAAACCACAGATGAACAGAATTTCTATAGGCGCAAGGCTTTTGGGGATCAATCCCATTTACAGGAAAAATGAAGGGCCACCACGAGCCTTCCTGTGGTACAATGTGTGATGACTGATAACGAGTGAGTAGTGAGCTGGCGACAATGCCACAAGGCAAGGAGCAAAAGCCCCACATTCTGCCCTCAGTTTTTAATAGAGTCTCCGCACAATCAGAGACATGAGCCATGCAAATGGTGTTAAAGAGGAATAATGTTTGAGAATCAAATCTAATCCTCCAGCCAGTCGTGAGAACAGTCAGTAATGTAATTGTGTCAAGGTTCCGTTTCTTCCAGATGTAGAAAGCTTAACTGACCATGAAATGAAAATTCTTTAGGCAAAAAGCCTTCTGGGGCTCACTTACTGTATGCAGCAGAGATATTTTAAAAGCCGCAATTATTTCACATGCCGGGAGCATGGAAGCAGGGAAGAGAGCTGTAAAATGTTACAGCCTCCTCCCTATATGGAATGTAAATAAATATCTAATATCGGTCGGTGTGATTCAACAAATGTGTGGAAGCTAGGGGGTCTAAAAGCACATTTCATTTATTCATGCAGTTATAATGATCATGGCACATCTTCTCGATGCAATGCGTTTTGTGGTTCACAAAGCAAATTCAGCATCATCATCATCATCATCATCATCTCTCCACTCATGGCTTTGTCCTTTCATTTCTTTTCTCCTAAATGAATCTTCCTTTTTTGTAATAGGTCTGTAAGACAACTAGTCAGCCAGTGACATTTCCATTTTTCCTTCCTCAATGCTTCTATGATTGTGGCATTTGGAAATGCCTTTCCATCCCCAAGACAACAATCTTACAATCTACAGCACATAACGGCATCAACATAAAGACGGTGATTACTTTGGCTACTGTTCCGTGTTTGACTGTCCGTCTCAGGGGAAAAGTAGGATTAAGCTAAAGAAAAAAAACATATGTTCATCCTTCAGTCCTTTCTTTGAGAATAATCTTCCAACAACACAGAGAGAAAGCTGATCCTTAACTCCAAACAAAGCATGCGTCTTTTCTGAAGACTCCGTGTGACATTGGACAGAAGCATGCATCAGCATTTATGGCGCCAAAAAAAAAAAAAAAAAAAAAGGCTTCTGGAGGCAACATGAATTAAAAATGAACATGTGAAACTTTTGGGTCCCATTTTCACTGTCCTTCTGGGCTGAATGTGCTTTGTACTCCAACACCTGTGACTTATTCACAACTGCTTACCTTACAAAGGGGGGGGGGGGGATCATGCACACACATGCTTTTAAAAAAAAAAAAACACTCCTCACAGTAAGTAACATAATATCATGACATTTACTCAATGTGATCATATACCTCCTGTGTTGTAAACAAGGCTAGATGCTGTGCCAGATGCACTGACAACAGGAGGCATACAAAAACGGTGAAGGTGACATTACGGTTCAATAAAAGGGGCTCATTGAAGGACTGTATGCTTCTGATATCAGGAGTCTCTAGTAGAATATATTCATAAAAGCATATCTTTTAGTTCGGATACACCATCAAAAACCACATCTGGAGGGGCAGCTACAAGTAGGATAAATGCTGGAGCAGCGCTAGGGCAGGATTTCTGTGTGTTGACAAATAAGGATAACATTTCTCCAGTCAGAATAAACAGACTTCTTGATTTACTAGCGGTATATATGCATAGCAGGGCTCACCACGGGCTGGCCATTGTTGACAGACACCCCTTCGTGGTCCATCATGTTGCGTGAGATGGTAATAGAGGGCAGATCCAGGCTCTGAGGGGGAAACTGAGGGATTAAGGGACCCCTGTGCAGAGCTGGGGGCTCTGGCATCGCTGGGTAAGGCGAGTCCACTTCCGACAGACCCAGACCAGACTCCGTCTCAGGTGGAGGTGTAATGGGAGGAATCTCAAACTCCTCGTCTCCCAAGCTGGGCGTGTGAAACGTCTGCGAGGAGGAGGAAGGAAGAGGGAAAATCGTGAGATCCAGCAACACAAAACAGGCGGGAAGCATTCGCTGAGGTGGGCCTTATCTAACATGCCGGAAGGAAACCTTTAGGGATTAAATCAGACAACTTTGTTTAAGGGAGGGAGTGTTTCAGTAGAGTGGTAATACACTTGTCTGTAAGTGCACTAAGATGTAACATTTCCCTAAACCTATTAAAGTCCACTTTGAGGAAAAAGAAGGGAAAAGGCGAGTGTGGAAGAAGACGTCAAAAGCAAAAAATATCAAGCAGCAATCACGGGAGAGGGAGGATACATGATAAAAGCCCTTAATCTTTGGGATGGAAGATGTTGGGTTGAAGTGCAGTGAAAATACACGTCACAGGGAGATGGGTTTAAAGAACATTTTCAAAGATTATAACGCTTGGCCAGAAGTGTTTCTTTTTGTTCCCCTTGCCTGCACCCTTAAATCTGCTCATCAAACAGCCTAATCCTTCTGCCTTTCAAATTAAAGCTTCTGGTCACACTTAATTTGCTTATGTGCCTTCTTGGAGATGGGACTGTTCACCTACTTGGGTCTTGTTTTCATCTGCACATTGCATTAAAGCAACTCTCCGGAAAGCCAATATATTCATAGCCTCACAATGACCACGCTGCAGGTCCGCATGCATGCAGCTGAACACAGGGCCAAACAGCACGCTATCTGAGGCGATGGGCTCGGCTGAAGTTACTGAAATCCTCTTCAAAAGCACAGGTCTCCTGCTAAAAGTGACGTGATTTTAAGGGCTAGCGCTTGGCATGCCGCTTGAAAGCTTAGTGCTAAAATCAGGTTAAACTCCCTGCGCTGTTGGATGTGTTGAACAGCCTGGAAAACGAAACAAACGGAAGCCAGCGAGAAGCATCAAGAAGCTACTCGGAAACACGAAAACTAAGTGCTTCAGGTGGAGCTCAAACACCACTTTCCTGACCTTAGTTCACTTTTTTCAATTTCTGGTAAACCATTTGAAATTTCAGACAATCCTGGCATCAAAAGAATCGGCTTGGAGGCCAGAAACAGAAGTAAATAGGCATTCAATCAGGCATACCAATTCAAAACAGGCACCGATGAGTCTACCGCGTGCAATTTCACCTTTTCACACACTTGCGTTTCATTTGTCGACGGGACTTTGAGTCCTGGAGATGATCATGCCTCACTTTTTGAGATAAACCCGGCTACTGTGAAAGGGCAGCTGGGTTTACTTGCGATCTTTGTTGGCTCACTCTTAACAAAATGTGACAACATTTAGTCACATGTGATTGCATGACTTGTCCCGTAGGAATCAAACTCCTACCCCGACAGAGGTCTACCAACGTCCAACCTATAAACCTGATATTCACAGTTGCATGACCTGCCAGCGGAGCTAGCTATGGTGAACAACAAAGCTAACCAGGCATGTCTTCCTTGTCTGCCCCAGCTCTGTCTTTCTGTCTCCGGTATGGGATAGAATAACAGAAGGGAGACAATAGAGGGAATATGCCAACACAGCCCTTGATTAGGGAGTATTAATGTTCCCCTTGCTTGCTTTAGCACACAGACACTTGAAACTAATTCATTTCCTACTCAGGGCAGCTGTCTTGACAAGCACTGATGAATTCCAGTGGCGGAGGCAGCTAATAGAGTTTTCATTCTCCCCTTTTCTGTCTCTCTTCCTGCTCCCTACCACTGTTTCACTTTTCAGTGCTGGTTTCACGGCTAGAGAATCAGTTCTCCTTTCAGAAGGAGCTAAGGTCATATTCATCACAGCCCTGGCTTCTGGCTCGCAGAGTGCAGAATAAATCACAAGCACCTTCAGTAGGAACCATTTACTCAGGAGTCCTCTGCTGTCATATGTCATATGCTTCAGTCCACTCAAAAACCTCTGGAACTTAGTTCAAAATAATGGCTGTTCAACAGCATGTGGATCACAAGAGTGTTTATAAAAAAAATATAAAACAAAACTGTCATGAGTTATGGACAAAAAGTTCCAGTGGCACATGGAAAGGATCAGAGATCGTACATCATCACGGTCTTCATTCATCTTTTTCAAAGTCCCCTGTGGAGCAGGGTCAATCTCCACACCAGCCCTGGGATCTACGGTCCCAGTTCCATCTGTATCAGATCATGTGGCAATCTGAAAACACTGGCACACTATTAGAATCTCTCTAGCAGAAATGTATCTGCCCTGTCTTGCCTTGCCCACTACAGTGCAGTCAGATTAACTGCACAGGCTGTGATACTTGAATGCTTTTGAGGAAGGAAACACAATCACTTACATTATTTTGCTCTAGCTCTACTAGGGATACTATTTGCTGATGTAAGTAGGTTTCCTGTGGTGTAAAGCTCTGTGTACGGTAAACCAGGGCAGAACTATATAGGCCACTGGATCCTATAGGCTGTTGCATTTGTGGCCTGAATTACAGAGCCAACCTAGAGATTTGAGATGTCAAAGACTGGCTGAGGTGAGCTCCACTTTTGTAGGAGAGCAGCACAAGCATGACTGTGACCTTTAAGCAAAACACAGACATGTACTTGGAGGAGAGGAATGCTAGTGTTTAGTGAAAAAAAAGACTGTGGTGGTGGGAAAATAGAGCAAGATCAGTATCACTGTGATCGTGTGCATTGCCTCTCTGTTAATGATGATACATATTAACTTCTCTACCAGGGGCACTCATAATGGAGACATGGCGTTTGTGTCTTTTTGGGGGGGGGGGGGAGGGGGGGGGGGTCATAGAAGATGTCAGCTGTCTGCGAAGAAAAGACCCTCTCCCCGAGTAAGAGATGCCAGATTTTTATGGAACCCTCAGAGTGTTACAGTGTCGCACACTGTCTAGTGTCATTGCACATAAAGCCAGCCTAATTCGGCACCAGGAGCAGCTTAGGGGGCTATGATCGGAGATTAAGAGATGCACAATCCACTTTCTTTGCATCACCAGCCTGATTATCCATTTAAATTGTTCTGAAAGGCTCAGCAGAGCCAAGTGCCAATCCAGATGCTGGCTTGGGATGTGCAGGCATGTAACTGTTAAATGGGGGGCAGGATGGGGGAGGAGCGGGGGGGG
>JAVQJL010093030.1:0-43183 GCA_036024295.1 Nannoperca obscura
CCCCCCCCCCCCCCCCCCCCCCCGAGCGCCAGAGGACGTGAAGGAGGAAAAGCTGCATTAAATATGCAGTAGTGCAAATTAGGATGCCAGCAGAAGGGAGAAGGGTGGACTCGGAGCCACTTGCTCCCTTTCTGTTTCTGTCACTGCTCCTCGTGCGGTGGCAGCCTCTCACTTCTGTGGCCAACTTGTTTTGACATCCCCCCCCCCGCGCTCCAATCTGACATTTTCTCTTGGCCATTTCTTTTCCTTCACACTCACTTGCCTGTCAAGTCACTCCCCTCGCTCTTGTCGGGAACCTGGAACCTGGCAGCATCTGCCATTTCACCGTCCTGTCACCCTCCAACCGGTGCACTCTAACTAAGTCGAGCTGGCCATCTTCAATAAATCCTCTTAATTGCCTCAATTATTTGCTTTCAATTGATTAAAAATAGCCTCCCCTTGGTTTCTTTGGTAAGTGCTGATGCTGTTTCAAGTGTCCTAATTCAGGAAAACAATAGACTTTGTGGCAGGAACTCTCATTTCATGGAAATCTTTTTTGTCTTTTATTCTCCTACAAAACACCTCATTGTGTTTTATTACTTATTTTCAAAGAAAACTGCCTTTGCATCGACAACATGCATTCTCAATATTGACTATATTTCTCTATAAACTTGCCTAACTTGTGCAAGCAGCATAATGGCTAATGCAGCCTCACAGATCTATAGGCATGTTATCCATCACACACACACACACACACACACACACACACACACACACACACACACAATTCCTGCCCGTCATTCTACAGGTCTATGCTTGTGTGAGGCACGAGCCCCCAGGTGACACCAGGTATTAATTATGTAATCGGCTCCTGCTGCTGCTGTCAGTCTCATTTCTATCTGTATGACCTCTGTATGTGGGTGTGTGAGAGAGTGAGAGGAAAAGTTTGAGTGAGAATAACTTCTATAATAATAGAAGATTGAAAGTGGCAGGTGAAAATGCCATTTAAGATGATGCGACTCACCGGTGCACGTGGATGACGACGAATCTGATCCCGGCTGTAAAATGACCAGCTGACGGGACTTCTGTGGAACAACAAGATAGAAATTAGCCCTAATTACAAAATTAGCACTGCGTAGCACATATATAGTTATAGCCAAAATGATGAACCCCTGTCTGTCAGATTATCTGTTTGCAACACCAGGTGCTTTGGAGAGTGCTGATTGGGTTGTGGTGATTATTGAATCTGGGGTTTTTCAGCATTAGTCAATTTCTTTCATTAATAATGTGACATTTGCTAAACAACACTGCGTCCGCAAGCAAAATCAAACCCAGGAGACAAATAACAGAAACAAACAGTTATGTAGGCTGCAGCTTTTATGAGTCGAGGAATTGTTGAGCAGGGGGAGGACTGCACTTTACCGACTGCCACGTAATAAAGTTTAGCTTAAATTGCTTGCAATGTGAGTCATCGAAATCTTAAGTGAACTGGAATCATTAAAACTGAAAGATCAAATACTGTAACAACAAGACGAAGAGTTTACAGCCGTGCCAGCAGTTTCACGAGGCGGTACTCAGAGCTGAATGCTAACGCGCCCACAAAGACAACGCTAACAATGTTGAGCAGGTATAATGTTCAAGTAGAGCTGAGGCTGATGGGAGTGCCATTAGTTCTGCAGGCATTAGATCATTAACTAAAGTATTAGACATTCTAAATTTGAATGTGTCCACAAAATAACTGTTTTTCTCCTGTGTAGTTTATGATTTTTTGAAGTGGGAGAGGCTAGACGCTCTTACCTGTTTACCGTCGAGGAGATGTGGATCCTTGACAACAGCTGCTCCACAGAGCTCCACCATCCATTCCATTTCATCTACAATAAACACACACGCACACACAAGTTGGCTGTAGATATTGACTGTTACAGGGAGACCTTGTCTGATAAAGTGTCCTTGGTCACACCTTAATGTCATTCTCTCCACTTTCACCCCTTTAACCCCACGGGCACGCCGAGCAGACTCATTTCAAGCTCAGGCTTCCTTTGATCGGAGCAATGGAAAACAGGTCAATACAGAAGTCTCCTCTCAAATCAATATGTGCATCTCACTCAGTCAGTCAACACACATTTGACTTGGTTTGGAAAAAAGAATCGGCCCATATTTCAACCTTTCAAATCAGACCCCAAACGCACAAAATAAATTCTAAAACATCTTGCCAGCTTGTCGCCTTTAACATGAGAACACTGGTGTCAGGAAACCTGCAGTATTCGCTGTAGAACCTCATCATTTAACATAAACAAACATGAGCAATCACATAATGGATGAAATCCCGGGTCCATCCTCATGTTTGTGCCACGTTAAGGAAAGTCTCTAAACTCCTCACGCTAGCCAGCAGATGTCGGCCCATTAGCAAAGCTTCATCGACCCAGCAGGCAGCGGGAGTACGCTTCAGGAGCACTTTAGGAGGCTCAGGAAGAAGGATACCAAAAAACGCTGCCTCGTGGATTTTGAAGCAAAGTGGCCCCTGAGACCTTCACCCATGAGCTATCTGTCAATCCACTCATGTTGGAAGGGTAAAGCAAAAACGTAGGTTGCATGAAGGGCAACCAAACTGCTCTCTACACTGAACTTGGAGGTCATTAACAGTTTAAATCATTAGGACCACAGGACACAAAGTAGGCTGATGCCAAAGCTGTAACACCGGGGATATCTCCACCGATTTCTGAAGATGAGAACAGCATAAGTACTTTGGCCACGACTCATTTCCACTTTCTTCTCAGAAAAAAAAAAAAAAAAACCTCCAGGCAGCTAACTGACACCATAGCAACCACTGTGCAATATGACAACGCCACACCAGAAATGTCACACAACTCCAGAGTTCATATTCAATCCACCCACTCTGGACTCACTTGTCACTATTCTCCAATAGCAAAATAACGGTTTAAAGACAGCACAGTTTCAAGCCGTGTCAGTCAAAACCAGCAAGAGCGACTTTAACTGTCCTGTTTTTTATTGTTATCCCCCCCCATTCTCTTTAAAGCAAGGTGGGTGTCTATGGGAGTCCTGCAGGGCACAGACATCAATAAAAATAATAAGTGTGGTTGAGCAAATTCATTCTTGATTGTGAATACTGAACAGCACTAATAGCATCACAGCAGCTGGAAAAAGACTAAATTCCATGAAACAGCAGCTCAGATTGTTTTTTGGAAAGCACACGCAGCATCTGTCTGTCAGCACCTCTTAAGGTCACTATTCAACACGTTAAACCTCGTTTGTTTAATCCGTTCAAAAACCCAAGTGTAACAACGACACGCTGTGGTTTTACATATTGTGCTGGATCTATTCCTTGGCTGACCACAGTGACATCCCGGACTCTCCAGTGGTTGCCGTAGCAACCCTAATGGCGACGACAAGACTCCACTCTGCGCCGGTGTGACACGCACCAGCGCATGTTGACTCTTCCCATCTGACTCCCGGCAAGAAAGCAAATGAGCGTCAAACAATTTCTTTAATAACCAAATTGAATTAAGGAAACTTGCAAATATCAATAATATCAGTCTCAAAACATCAGTATTGGCGGGGTTCTACTAGATAGTGTCAGTGTACATGTATACATGCTGTAATTGTTTGACAAAAATCTCCATACTTTTAACTATTAGTTGCAATTCTCAGCAACTCCCTGATCCACTTAGCTCCCATTCAGAATATATAGAAAACTATTTTTCTCAAGCTGTACTTGAACGTGTCGTGCTGCTGGTGATTTACCTGTAGTCATGTCTGTAAAAGGCCCTTGGAAACGGATCTTGTAGTCCTTCATGAGCAACTAAAAAAGAAAAAAAGAAGATACAAAGTAAGGAGAAAAAAACTTACTGTGAAATGTCTGCACACGTTCTACAAAAGAGAACATTTGTTCAGCGAACGTAACCATCAGACGATGTTCAACAATGCTGTATGTGGTCGGCTGAGTACGTTTCTGAGCTCGTCACCTCACTGAAGGGTCACACTGGTAGGGCTCAAACACTTCACCGAGCACACCTCACAATTTGTAACGGGTACTCCTCAAGACCGTGTACATATTTTGTTCCCACTGTAATACTGTAAATTCAGGGATGAGTCGGAACAGAAACGAGCAAACAGAGCCGCCTTCGCTGAGGTAATATCAGGCTTTCAGCACGCAAAGAAAAACGACCTGCGCGACACAAGGGACACATTGTTTTATTGCGCTCAGGGTGAATACGCTCGCTTGAAATGGGAATTTAAAAGTGTTTCCTTGAACCGTGGTAACTACAGAGAGGAAATGTGCAAGTCGCGTCGCAGTCTCACAGACAGCGTGTGGCTGGATGGAAGCGTTTGGAAGATAAATGTCCAAGCTGTTGGAGAGAGAAACTCTAATTTCTCACACCTCCCTGTCCGTCCATAACGATCATTAGCCAGAGGTGCTTGGTGAGATGAAAAAGTGTTTCTGTTACAGATTTTTAATTTAGACAACACCTAATGACCTTCAGGGGGTATTAAAGTGTGTGATATGATAACGGGCAAACCCTAGACTTCGACACACACACACACACACACACACACACACACACATATGCAGAGTGTCTTTGACTGATTTCCTCTGAATCAACATTCTGGTGACAGACTCCTGAGTCCTGGCACTTTCATCTCATCTGTTAGTCTGTTTGTCACAGTGGTGCAGGTGACAGACAGCGAGGATGAACAGGACAATCTGTCTGGCTGCATCAAAGTGCCGCCGCCGTGTTGAAGCCTGAAATTACTAGCTAATTCAATTAGCCGAGGTTCTTCAAAGGCTGTGATACGGCCAACATGACATCTAGCCATTTCTAATTTTCCCCCTCAGTGGCAACAGAACCGGTCCCGCTGGCCTTACACCAAGAGGATAAATTACAATTAGCTTTTTACAACATGGCCTTAGCTAAGAGGCTGGTGCAATAGGAAGAAACAGGTTCAAGTGCTGCTGCTATTGGGACACTTTTGTTTGAATTTCTTCATTAGAATCAAGACTATTCTTCGGAGACCAAGTGGCTTAAATGTATTTATACTGCGAGAGAGAGAGGTGTCTTTACTAGATACTGTATGTACTGCTCTGCTTTCCACTTACAGCACTGCTTTCACTTTGCTTCGCCAACTGTTGAATTACTCTTTAATGGGGGCACCCTGGTAGTCCCGTGGCCTTAGAGGCAAACTATGTAACTGCGTTGTTCCTGGTTCGATACTGGACAGTATCAGTCTCCCAATATGTCCCGTCTCTGCCTCTCTTTTAATGTCCGTAGCAACGTTTGAATGAAATGTGATGACAGCTGCGAGGCCGTTTGCTTATGTCTTTGGGCTGCTGTCAATCTATTGTGCTCAGACCACGCCCACCATTAACAGAAAAGTTAAGAAAAATAATTCAGGGGCTTGTAAGGTAAAATCTTGGACCTTAAATTGAACGTGCACAGTGTACGGGCTAGCTGCCACCCTGTTCAGTGCGTAAGGGACTCACGTTACTGTCTTCTGTGGTGCGAGCTCTCATGGGGCCCTGGTGGGTGGGCCCATTCACCACGTCACCTCTCACTTCAAAGAGACTCTGTGGGAAAACAAAATGACTTCAGTACAAACATTTCCTGTTGCTATTAGCTTATAAATAAGTGAAGCAATTATTCACCCTCCTCTGACAAAATATTATTTACTTAATTTTGGTCAAATGCAATCCCAAGAGTACACTGAACATCCTTCAGTTTGACAGAGTTCATCTTATAAGTGTATGGAGTCCATCTCTACATGCACTGTTTGATGCATAAAAATGCTTATACACTGGCCTGGATGGGGGAGAAATAGTATTAAAATAATGGGGCTATTAAACAAAGCCTGGCAGATAATTCTACTTGCATAGCACAGAACCAGATGTAGGGATTGCTAAAGAAAATGGATGACAAATAATTTACGAGGTATCACAGCGAACCACATGGAGAGATTCATCATGCAGCCATAATTCAATATCGAGACGTACAGAGATGTACCAGGAAATCACCGGCGAGCATACCTCATCTAAGAGTTTCTTTTGTTTGAAGCACTCTGAAATCCCTGCGGAGAGGAAATAAGAACAAAAACTTATGAGCTTATTGTCACAAGCGCGCGCGCGCACACACACACACACAGGATTCTGGTGGCTACTGTATTATGTAACCCTCCTTTAATTCCAGCCTATCCCGCCACGTGATGCTGTTTGGTATTTAGAGCAATTGTTGCGAGCTCACCAGTGATGGAGCTTGACAATAAACCTGGACTTACACTGGAAGCTCACCACCCACTTCCTGGCTGCAATGCCAAGGAAGTACTTCAGCGTGCGCTCACATACCAGTTGTTCATCTGGCAGAGAAAAGAGAAGAAAGTGTGAAAAGATGTGCATGTAGGCACATAAACACACCTTGATTTGAAGCTCTTAATGTAAGTGTTATACATGAGGGGTAATGGCTTTCATTCATTGTTTAGCAAATACTAAAGAGCACTAACACATACTGCAGTAAGCAGATACAAAGACAATGAGTAGAAAAGAATACTCGCATGCTCTAAGAGACAATGCTGAAAGCTTTAATGTGACGTAAAATAAAGCACAATATATACGGCTCTAACTATTGGCCACTCTTCCCAGAATTTTATCACTTATGCTACTTAAATATTGATTACTTAGGTAAATCCTGGTGTTAAGGCATTGTAAAGAACTATATTTTCTTCCACACCAACAACCTCTTCAGTGAAAAAACAATTACCTTAAAGTTACATGTACTTTGCAGGCACTGACAATTACCACAAATACAACATTGATGCTCATGATAAGAGCAGAAAGATCAAAAGTTGCATATTTACAAATTACCATTATTTTCAATTACCATATTAAACCGAGAATGTCAAGAATGTACTCTTGTATAGGAATGGGTTTTTGAATAACAGCATTTTCACCAGCAAAAACGAATGAACACTTCTTTTAAACGGCACCAAACTGTTTAGTAAACAGAACAGCTTCACAGACACAGATCACGGTTGATCAGCAGGGTCAGGGGTCATTCTTCCTTCAGGAAATATATCTATTGATTTGTATTCCAGGCGAGAGTCAAGTGCGCATTATTGATAGAACTTGATTTCAAAGTATTGTGCTTTTATGCTAATGGTGAGAATGGGACACCTCCTGCTCTTTTCCAACCTTCAACCACAAAGTTCAAGAGGCCCGGTTTTCTCATTTTGTGGTTACCTGGGAAACAGCTGCAATAAAAAAAATGTTTTAAAAAAAGACTTCTTAAAACAGTGACAGGGAATGTGGTGCTTTGGAGACAGCGAGCTCTGAAATTAAAAATAATCTAGCAGAGAGGGTAATTAGCAACAAGCGGATGAATGGAGGACAGAGTGAGTGGGTGAGACAGAAGCTGAGAGCTTATCTCTAACGAGCGTTTTAAAAGACGCACAAAACAAGCTGTAGCTACATGCAAAAAGAAAACGCACTTCTGGAAATGCAAATGTTCCTGCTCAAAGAAAATGTTTTTTTTTAAAACAGGAACTTTGCTCTATTGTGTATCAACCATTAATTAAAGTCCAGAGGATCAAACACTTACAGCAGTTACGGTCTCAACTAAAAGAACAGTGGTGTCGTAAGCTCACACTTGCCTGCACGAGCGGATACTCACCTGTGTGCATTATGATATGGGACACCTCTGACGTCACCTGGGAAACCACACGGGCACCAACTCGCTTGGCAAACTTTTTCACCATCACCTACAGGCGACGACATCTGATTGGTTAATGTCTCCTTCTATGGAAGGGGCTAAATATACACGTTCATTGATCGGACGGGTGGATGCGCACCTGTTCGTTGGGGCCCAGTCCGGATGACACTAGCACCATCTTGGCTTCACTTCTATTTCTCGAAGGCGTGTTATTTTCTTTGTCTTCGTGCCCGCCTGATGGCGAGCCATCGTTCTGTAATGTCTTGGCTGCTGAACTTGAACTGGGCGTCTCGGACGCTACGGTGCCGTTTACACTCGGCCCTGTGTGTGCAGAGCGCCGCGCTGCTGAAGACAGAGAGAAAACAAGCAAATAAAAAAAAAACAGAAGAGGCAACTCGGTCCAATCAAACCTTGTTGGAATACTAAAAACGAGAAGCAATAAAGAGCTACTGCTAAAGCGGAAGCTGCCATATAGACCTCCATATCTGTACTCGTCCTGGTGGAAAAGTGTGGAATCATCAGATTATGAAGAATAAAAAAGACAAAAGTAATTCAATTCTAAATGTTTCTTTCTGTTTTGTGCTTCTGGAAGATTGAAATGTGTTTAATCTTTCATAGAAAAACACAGTTACAATTTCCCAGCAGCATTCTGTCCAACACTACACCAGCAGCCTTACCCATCTCTGCAGCGTTGGACACGCTGGCCTGGGGGACCCCCTCTCTGTCACACGGTCTTGTGCTGGGCACTCGCTCTGCTTCTGGAACAGCTTTCCTGCAAAAGAGTCGCCGCGTGCATTAACTTTAGTAAACCAACCCCGATCGCCCAGCCGTGTTTATAATTATTTAAACCGAGCCGATTTCTGATCATTTGCGTATTTGCGCGTGCAGGTGGTTCGTGGCGGACATAACGGCAGTCTGACCGTATCCCAAGCGAATACGCTCCTCTCTTAACGGATATTACACAGAACAACACTACAAAACACTACTAGAACCCAATAAGCAAACGGGTCTTGGTTACTTAACGGTGAGCTGTCAAACATATCTGATCTGGCTTGGTTTTACTAACTTGATTTAGGTTCACTCCAGGATACAGTGCAGTCAGAGAGTATTAGGACAGTGACACAGCCCTGTTGTGTTGGATCCATCCTACAATATTTAAAAAGACTATGTAGTTAAAGCACCGACTCTCAGCTTTAATTTGAAAATGAATGCCTCCACATTAGATGAACAGTGTAGAAGTTGTATCCTTTTTTACAAAGCCTCCATCTTTAAAGGGACAGGGGGTAACTGGTCAACTCAACATTTATTTAATAAAGTCAATATTTGGTTGCAGTCAATGATTGCCTAAAGTCAGATTCTTGGCAGGTACCCCCGTGTTGCTCTGAAACAGCCACACTCACTTGTTGCTTGTTTCAGGAGCCTTCGGACTCATCTTCAGTGAGTGAGACACATGATTAGTTTAATTCAAGAAACTGACTCAACCAATCAAGAATATTTTATTGTTTGACAGTGAAATAAATCAATCTTGGGTTGTCTTGTCTGACTGTTTGGGGTCATTGCCCTTCTGAATAGCAGCGATTTAAAGTCAGAGTCATCGTTGCATTTCAAATCAAAAATGCTGTACAGCCAGAATCATGAAAAGTCCTCTGTTATCATTAGATTACAAGCTATTTTATAACACGAGTATTAGAAGTTCTCGTCCTTTGGGTTCATTTCTTCACTAAAAAGAATCCCAAAGTCCTGACAACTGGCAGCGAGCCTTCATTTAAATTACCTGCACCAAAGTGATAATGGCTTGTTGAAAACCCGTCATATACTCCAGTGTCAACCATTCTTTCCAATTCCACCGTGCGCTCACGGAGCATATGCTTTTTAATTCAGAGCTTGAACAGCACTTAGAACCCTGCGGGGCGAGAGGCTGGGGGGGAGGGAGGGATGGAGGGAGCAGTCAAGCTGGGGAGATAAACGACTGTGGCAACACAAGTTTCCCTCTAAGTGCTCTAAATGACATATAAGAAGCAGTCAGTAATGACTTTTTTATTCTCCACAGCATAAGCAGATTCTGGGTTCATTAGTGAGATTATCCGCCTGTCCTCTTGAGATGCATCACCTTCTGAGAACAAGACTAGAAACACACACGCGCGCTAACTTTCTCCTTCAGTCAAAGACCGAAAAAGACCAATTACATGCCACTTGCTCCAGTTATTGTTCTGCTTAATATGGTGGTATTGAAATATAGCTTCATTTAAAATGTATTAACAATGTACACAACCCTCTGAGGAGAGAAAAACAACGCGCTGAGGCAGATATCATTTCATTAGAAAAGAAAATGCTAAACTTTCTATTAGTCAGGCTAGCTGTTTCCCCTTGGTTCCAGTCTTTATGCTAAGCTAACCTAACCGGCCCCTGGCTGTAGCTTCATAGTAAATGGCCAGATATGAGAGCGTTATCCAACGCTGCATGATATCTCCATCATTTTCAATTACCATATTATCAGAGATGAATACTGAGAATTCCCAACGTCAGGAATGATTCTCTGTAGGAATGAAGACTGTTAACATGCAGGACCGGTTTCAAACGGTCCAATTCTTGAGTATCATTTATCAGCTCCTCCAACCCTTTCCTGCTTACTGCAAACAGTGACTTCACGTTGGGAGGTGCGTTAGACACGTTTCTTCGTAGTTTGACTGTGGTTACACGTGATGCCTGTTGTTTCAGTGAGATGCAACAGAGAAACTATTTATTGTTGGGTGTTTTTGTTACATCAGGGCAATCGCATCAGGAGAGCAAACGTGTCTATGCAGTAGTACTAAAAGCTTTACTTACTGGTTTGAACCTTGGCCTGTGTCCTGGTCACACGGGACGCCTGGGGACACAAAACAACCATCAGCTCTCACAAGCTAATACACGTTTAACGCAAAATAACGACTTCAGTTTAAAAGGTAAAGGTAATCTGAATCTGTGCTTTGATCTGCACTTCATATTACATTTGAACATGGGTAAACGTTCACGTTACATACCACATTATTTCAGCGTGGTATTGAAGCATTAAAACAATTAGACTGGCAACGAGTCTTCAGCCGATAATTTTCTCAATTCATGGATTAACTGTTCTTTTCATTAAATGTCAGAAAATTTTTTATAAATGCATCACATTGCTCGTTTTGTCAGAAGAACAGCTGGAAGCCCAAAAGATATTCCGTTTAATACGACAGAAAACTAATAGAATCAGCAAATATTCCCATTAGAGATGCCGGAAACAGAAGATTTTGGCGCAAACAATCTTCAACTAATCAGTTAATCGACTAATCACCTGCGGTTCTGCTGCTCTGCTCTGTTTTTGAGGGGACTTCCTTTGCAGGACTTTCTTCTTTCTCCTGAAGCACCTCTGATACCAGAGCCATCAGCTTCTCCAGCCTCACCAGCTCCTTCTGCATTTCTATCTTTTGCTGAAAGAGGAGATAACAAAGCCGACACCTCTTATCATTTCAAATGAGGCATGCACAGAAATACAGGGAGAGATACAATACATAAGAGGGAAAAGAAAGCAAGCCGCAAAGCAACATTTACACCCCAAAATAAATAAATAAAGGCAGTGCACTGCATCGACGTATGAAAACAATAACAACTGTCAATCAGTGAAGAAGGACCCGCACTCAGTTAGTCATTATTGGAAGGGAATGGGTGCTTTTGCAGCCAGACAACACTTAGTGAGGAGAATACAAGGCAAAAGAGGAGAGCGAGAAAGTGATTATATAATATTTAAGAAGTGACAAGAGCTTCTTCAACTGGAGCTAGTTTGAAAGAACAGAGTCCACTGGTGTGAATGTGTGTGTTTCAATGCCTCACGGGACTAATACTTTAAATTTCAACCTTTTAGTTTGCGGCGCAAGTGCATCGATTATGTATATAGACACACAAACACCCAGAGCAGAAACGGCAAACTTCTGTCATCCCGGGCCCTTTCTAAACCCCGGGGCGTGAAACTTTAACTCCCAGTCAAATGTAGTCGACTGATAAAAGTGAGAGCGCTGGAAGATGGATGAGGTAGAAAACAAGAATCATCTCCTAGGCGGCATTTCCTCCAACATAAATGAAATGCAATTTAGAAAGCTGCTGAGGGGGACATTTTTTACTGAGCAAGGTAGTCTGTCATCCAGGAGACAGTTTGTTGTGTGAATGTGTGGTGGCTGCCCCCTGTGGGGCGCAACGTGACATTGCATCACAGCGAGCACAAGGCAATCAGGTAATGCTGTTCAACAAACACAGACTTAAATATTTCTGTTAGAATTAAAGGAAAATCATACACTAAGACTGTATTTATACAGCTGTGTATAACAAAACTAAAAGAGTAAGTGGGAACAAAATGATATTTACCTGTGTAACAAGGACTTCGCTTGAAAATTGTGATGATTCCATGGAAACGCCGGTGCCATTTACTGGAACATCACCTGCAGAGAGGAAACAATCAAATTGCTTTGTGTCTAAACTGTTAAGAATTAGGTGCCACTGAGAATCAACTTACATTCATCCGGCGTGCCAAACAAGTCCACAGACGCCTGGCTGGAGCTAACACAGTCCGGGCTGGGGCATGCAGGTGGACAGCTCAGCTGTTCTGCTGCATCAGCTGTAACACGTCTGTTGGCTTCACTGGAGTCTCCATGATCCCGGCTCGCAGCAGAGGGCGGTCCGAAAATTTCATTCAAAGTTGGTAACTCCTCTCCGCTGCAGTCGGACTCGGACGAAGACTCGAGCCTCTGGGCCCTTGTCCTCTTCCTCTTCCTGGGCACGCTCTTGGTGGAGGAATGGGCACTGAGCTGTCCACTTCCACTGCCGTACGACTTCGCTTCGTGCACAATCTGTACAGCTGGTATTCCGAGTCCGTCAGGAGTTAAAGACGACTCTGCGTTTAAAAAATGTTCCGCTGCGTTGCCCGCATGTTTTCCGATGGCCGCTGAATTGTGCGCCCAAATGCCGTCTCTCGTCTCCTCCACTTTGCCGGCATCCCCCGTGGTGCGGTCAAGCGGATTGTCTGCGACCTGAAAAGTCTTTGATGGTTCATTTAGCTCCCGATGTTCAACGGCTGCGAAGCAGAGCCCGGAATCTTCTACCTGAGGCACAACAGAAAGATGAGGACTTTCTGTTTCACGCTTTGACACTTTATTAGGAGTAAGGACACTACTGACGCTGTTCCCGGAGATGCAGTTACCAGCAGAGATGTCCTGACCTGAACAGCTGCTATCAGGGATCGAGGCTTCTACCATCACTCGATCTGGTTCCTCAACAACTGTTTTTCTTGTCAGGGCGGGTGAGTAAGTCGGGGAGATCAAATCACTATAAGATGAGTTGTCTCTTAATGCCTCTTGGTTGGTGACTTCAGGTCTCCTTGTATAGCTTTGATTTTTGGCAGAACAGAACTGCTTCTCCTCTGCGTTGGTACCCTGCGCGTTTTCTTGGTCTAGACTACGGCTCCTTTTCACATTTGGACCACCGAGGTAGAAGGATTTCCTTTTGGTGGCTTTGAAGCTCGAGAGCAGTTGCTCTGTGTCCAGCTCGCTGTCGTTCTTATCGTCCTTGTTTTCTGTTACAGCACTTTTAGTCTCGCAAGCGGAAGAGAGCACATTGTTTGGGAAGTGCTTCGTTTGACTGTCACTTTGAAGTGTTGGCTCTACCACAGCTGCTTCAGTTGGACTCGTAGAGTTTGGGACCACGGGGACGTAACAAGCAGCACTAGCTTCAGACAAAGTTTCAGCATTTGGTACTTCAGCAATGGACTCTTCAGCATCTTCTGTCGGTTTCAAATAAGATGTCCTCACACCAGACTCCATGTTTTCTATTCCTCCTAAATCTTGATCAAAAATACACCCGTTTGCAGCCACCTTTCTCGTGTTTCCATTCTTAGGCGACGCCGTATTTCCCAGCGTTCTACCTTTAGCGTCCTTTGATTGCTTTGCAACATTGCGGTCACTGTCAGACATATTGGCTTTCAAGTTTGCTTTCTTGTGACCTTCCTGGACTTGCTCACCGAAGACTTGAAGTCTCCTACTCCTCCTGGTTCTCCTCATGACAAGGACTTCTTGGTCCTCGCTGCTAGGGTAATTCTCAATATGAACTTGAACTTCTTCTGACCGTGGTTCAGTCTGGTCACTGGTTTCTCCATTCTGAGCTCCAACCAGAACAAGGGGTTTTGGAACTCTTGAGGGCTTGGCGTTTTGTGACCTTGTGTTTTTACTTTTCCTCTTGTCCGTTTTCTGTTTCTCAGTGCTCTTTGCCTTAGCTTGCTCTTGCAAATCACTGTCAACCTGCTGAGTGTTACACATCTTTTTCTTTGACTTGCTTTCTAGTTGCTGTTGTGCAATATCAGGCACAGGACAGGGGCCCTCATCTTTGCTGATATTTTTACTTTCTGGCAAGTCTACATCTATGTCATTTTTCTCCATGACCTCCATCTGTTCTGCTTCTTTAAAGGGGTCCGTTACTTCTTCCATCATTTGTGTGAGAGTATTTTTCTTCCTTCTTTTCACAACAGATTCAGGTGGTTGCATTTCTTTAGTTGTTGGTGGTTCAACAAAGACATTAAGTGCAGAAGAGGTTTTCCAGTTCCCTCTTCGCTCTCGTTTGTAGACGGCCCCGAACACCCGCTCCTCAAGGGCTTTAGCGCGATCCTCTCTTCTAGAATTCACATCGCTATTGTGTTGCTTGACATCTATTGTTGAAGCGGAAGAACAGCTGTCCGAGTCATCCGCGTCTCCGCTGGGTTTCTCTAACTCGAGACTTCCTTCAGATGGAACCTTCATGAGCCACTCCGCAACTTTCTCTAGACTTTTCTTTCGTTTCTGTTCAAGAATGTTGTCAGGTTCCAAATCCTTTTTCTGCTTCTTCTTTGAGGACTTTCTTAAAGGTTGGTGCTCAGTGTCGTCGGGAATTAATGATGGACGAAGGGAGGCTTTCTCCAATTTGGGAAATGTCATTCTGCCTCTTGTTTTGTGTGTCGGTGTTGCCTTTTCCACAACTTCTGACATTTCTGTTTCCACTGGATCCAAATTATCTAATGGGCTGTGTATCTTCTTGTCAGACGTTGGTGGGGCTTCCCCAAGGCCACTGTCCAGCCCTTCATTTTCTGTCATCATAGGACTTGTGTCTTCAAGTCCCATAAGTCTTGCAAATTCATCCTGGGCTAAAAGGAGGATTGGGGAAATGACAAATAATTAACCTTTTGGAAGATAACACACTTTCGAAATGAATGATGCATATCCACCCCCAATTATCTCTAGAGCAATCTACCACTGCATACGACTACTATCTTTCAAATAAAAGCAAATCTGCCAATTAATTTGAGGTGAAAAGAAGCAACACAATACACGGCCTCAAGATTCTACCTGCTATAGTTGAGGAGTGAGACTTTGGAAGGTCATTATTGTCAATATTTTCCATGTCAGTCCCAAGCGTATCTCCAGATGACATTTCATGACGATGTTTAGTAGCTTCGGCATCTGTGACTCTGGGTAGAAAAAAAATGCACGTAACAATACAAGGTGAGCTAATATTGTGAATAAATTAGCATTTGGGGGATTTTAAATGACAGACAAGTTAAATGTAACATCTGATTTCTTACCCCGATTGTCCTTTTTGCTGGGACAGCCCAGTTAAGTCTGAAAACATAAAAGAACCGTTATTTGATAATCTGATGTAAGATTATATTACAAACTCATTTTAAGAAGTTCGTGATGTGATGAAGTCTTACAGTTTGTGCCAGTGTCGTGTTCATATGCCTGTATCATGTCCTGCAATCCTACCACAAGTCTCTGAAACCCAGGGCTCTCCTGCAAGCTCCTGTATCAGGAAAAAACAATAACAATAACATTATGATAACACAAGTATTACTGAATAATGAATGCAACGCTATCATCTTTCGAAATTTTGTCCAACCTTTTGGTTATCTTGGCTTTACACACTGGACAGTTAGCCCTGTTTTGTTTGGTGCTGTCCAAAAGTTTCATCATACAAAACCTGGTGAAAAAGAAAAAACACATATATTATTGATGAATGCATGTAAAAAAAATGTCTTTAACAAAACGAGGAGTAGCCAAAGGTTACTTACTTGCAAAACTGATGGTCACACTTAGTAGATACAGGTGCAGTCATTAAATCCAGGCTACATGTGAAGGAAATATGATGTAAGAAAACAAGTAATGTTTAAATTCACCAACAAAAGTGTAGATGCAGTAAATGTAGCTTATTTAACTGCTTGGTCAGGATGACACTCACCATATGGGGCACTGCAGAGTCTCCCACAGGACTGAAATCCCCTTTTTGACATCTGTGGCATTTGGCGTTTTCATGGTGATTTTTAAAATGCTACAAATAACAAATTAGAGAACACACAGAGGAAATAAACAATACGCTGTTTTCAAGACAAACTCCCAATATTAGAGAAAACTATAAAGTGAGCATGTTAATGGCAGAGTTGGTATTTGATGCTATTTAGCCATTCTTATAGAAAATACAACTTAATTCATTGACGGGAAATGTAGCAGAGTGAATAGTGTGTAAACATTGGAAATATTCATCAGCTTTTGTCCATCCATAGTTATAATTTTAACTGAAGTTTGACTTTATCTCGTGACATTAATTATATTGCTGGGCAATACAGATCGTCTGTGTTGTGAATTGTGATGCACAATCTTTAACAAAATGAACAAAACGAAATATTTACTAGCCACCTATACTGTTATCTACTAAAGCAACTACAGTATTTAGGGTTGATTTACTACACACATGCTCATTAACTGGTTATACATTACTTGCTGTGCTGTGAATTATATGTACACTAAACTTAATGAAAACATAATTTGAAACTGAAGGAGTTTCAGTAATGTCAACACATTATTTATAAAATGTCGTAGATACTTCATTAATGCAAAGGTCTCGTGGGAATCTTGTAAGCTTATCTGTGGATAACGTTATTATACAGTTAGCTGTGCCTGCCAAGAATCCTTTCGTGGCACACTGGTAGTGAAACAGCATAACGTTACCGACAGCAAACAGTGAAATCAATCAGAATACGTACTCAATGGCAATATTCTGTAAGTATATTGTAACGAGCTTAATGTTCATAATAGTGCCAGTAGCTTAAGTTGGCAGCCAAACATCAGGCTGGCTAGGTGCTATGATTTGTTTAGGGAGGTTAACGTTACACAACTAACCGAGCACTGCTGACTTTCTGACTTGCGAGACACAGATAACAGACGCGAATACGTCGACAGACCAATATATGACTGAAAGAGTAGATCACAATTTTTGAAATGACACCCGCTAATTGTATAAAAAATAGATAACATTTCCAAATGTACCTTGTCTACTTTCAGCTTGGAGTTATAAAGACAGGGATCATCCGCTTCAGTTTTCCCGCAACTCTCGTCTTATTCTACTGATATTTGAGGGCGGCAGGGCGGCAGGTAATGTCACAGCGCCGCCTGCGGGTCCGGAGAGGGAAATACATACTGCACGCTACTATCTCCACCAGTCCACACGTCCGTTTTTCTTTTCCCCCCTGAAGTAAATCATTGAAGTGTAAGCTGGTTAGGAATAAAGATATATAAATAATAATTTGTTTGCTAACACGTATCAAAATTAAGAATGTGACAGACTAAAGTATGATAAAAATGTATGAAGTGGCATTATAGCTGAAATCCCTTTATCACGTCACAGAATCTGATGGGTCACAGAATGAGGTGTAACACCATCTTACATGTTGCCCTTCAGTGGATGACAAGTGTCATATCATAACTACCTGTGTGGTAACTATATTTTAATATTAATATCTAATATTTTTTACTAATTTCCAATTCAATTTAATTCAAATAGGCATTATTGGCATGACCATATTCAAACACAGTTTTGCCAAAGCACATTATACAGGGTAGTATGAACAGGAAAAAGTACAGATTTTTAGATGCAAACAATAAAACATTATGTCAACACTGTAGTGCAAAAAGCAACAACCATGTCAACAATATTTTGTAATACAAATAGCAAAACAGGAATCAAATGGATATAAGTAATCAGCAATAACATGAAAATAACAATAATAGTCAATATAAACATATTATATTATTAATATATAAAATGTCTACAAGCTGGTTCTTTTGGTGCGGTTTTCCCACGTGACTTTACATTTTTTTATTTAACGTCACATCCGTCGTAAACAACAATAAGGAAGTGGAATGAGAAGTCCTGAGGAGCAAATTGCAACGCTAGACAAATTAGAAGTGACTTCTTATTTTCGACGTGTGCAAGTCAAGATTATTATGCAATAGTTTCCATTCTCCACAAGCGACAGTGAGTCCATCTTATGCTTATACACGTTTATGCACGTAACGTTACACACAAGCTAGCTACAAAGCTAACGTTAGCTAGCCAGCTATCTAGCACTTCAGCCAAACAGCTATCTAGCTAACAAACTATAACGTGTAGAGTTAACTTCTAGACTTTAGATAGAAACGTTTTCTGCCAATGCTATCAAGCTATTACTAGTGATAATATCTCGAACGTCTTTACAGTGTGCTTTTTTTCTTTGCGTTTCTTCTTGTAGCCAGCGATGGAGGGCTCCAAGTCGTCGAGCACAACCATGCAGGTCAGCTTCGTGTGTCAGCGGTGCTGTCAGCCGCTCAAACTTGACACATCCTTCAATGTGCTCGATCGGGTCACAATCCAGGAACTTATTGGTATGTGTACCTGTAAGAATCAATCATCGGTGCTGTAAAATGTACGTAGCGTTAAGGAAATGTTGTGGAGTGGCGTTCAAACTGCTCCACCTGACCCTTCTGTATCCCTGTGACCTCCTCAGCTCCGCTGGTCACAGTGACCCCCAGCAAACAGGCGGACAGCACCGAGGGGGAGACGGCACCGGAGGTAGGTGACAGCAGAAAACATATGTGTCAAGAATCGAGTCTGTCTTGGCTACACACTTTGATGCTCTAATGTTCTTCAGTAGACTATGTACTGACACCACCAGGCCATCATTCTTGATCGGTATTGCCAATATATCCACTTTCTACAAGGTTTCACTATGACCAAAATCACAGACTGGTGACATAAAACAGTGGTGTCAGGGAAATGGATATTTTTGACATTAGTGAACTACAATTATTATGTATTATAAGTATTATGACTTGTTAACACTTGATCCTTTCGCTAGTTAGCAAAACTATAGGTAAATACAATTGCTTCCTAAATTTCCTTCCAGGAGACCTTTGTAGAAAACAAGCAAGATGGAGTGTCTCGAAAATACATCCCTCCTGCACGGTAAGCGCTCATTTCTTTTCATTCAGGAAACAGAACTGAACACTGACTACAGTTTTTCGATTATCTCTTAGTTGATATGTTCATCTATCAAATGAGGAACGGATGGACAAACGCAGCACATCCTACAAAGCTGACTGAACTGCTGAATCTTGCCCCACAGGATGATGTCCACAGAGAGCGCCAACAGCTTCACACTGATTGGAGAAGCATCTGACGGTGGCACCATGGAAAATCTTAGTCGTAGGCTGAAGGTAAAGTAAAATTTCTATTCGGTCAGTTTGTCATGTTATTATGGCAAGATATCAGACAAATAGGCTCTTGAAAAAGAGTTTGTTAGGATGAACTTATGGTTGTGATCTAAAGGTATTATATCCATGTAGGGCCTGAACTTAGAACTGCTGTGTTCTCATCCGACAATGTATGAGTGACGTGACCTTAACGGGAGGGGGGGGGGGCATTTTGTCTCTGACCCGATCCCACCCAGGTGACCAGCGACCTGTTTGACATCATGTCGGGCCAGACAGATGTGGACCACCCACTGTGCGAGGAATGTACTGACACCCTGCTGGACCACCTGGACACACAGCTCAACATCACAGAGAACGAATGCCAGAATTACAAGTGAGCTGGTGCACAACAAAGTTAAAGTCCTCTATGTGTCAGTTTTCAAACCAAAGGTCATTTTAAGTGTGTTTTTTTTGCTACAAACCTGTCTAGTAAAAAGAACCACTTAAGTGTTGAATGCCTGCTTATGAGCAATATATGTATCTAATAACATAGTCTGTGTGTGCATGTGTTTTCAGGCAGTGTCTGGAGCTGCTGTCACACCTGCAGGTGGAGGAAGAGGAGACCCTGCTGGCAGAGCTGCAGCACCTGAAGGAGGAGGAGGAGGCTCTGGTCCAGGAGCTGGAGGCGGTGGAGGATCAGAGGGCCGCTGTGGCCCAGGACCTGGCCCAGAGCAGGATCCACTCTCAGCAGCTGGACACGGAGGAGCAACAGTGAGTGGCCCGAGGGTGGTGTAAACGGGTGGCAGCGCTATATGCTAAATGGCGCAGCGGCTAGCGGCTCACATATTTTTCCCACTGCTTTGTGCCGCAAGGTACCAAAAGGAGTACAGCGAGTTTAAACGGCAACAGCTGGAGCTGGATGATGAGCTGAAGAGTGTTGACAACCAGATGCGTTACTGCCAGATTCAGCTGGATCGCCTGAAAAAGACCAATGTCTTCAATGCCACATTTCACATTTGGTATGACACACACACACACACACACAAATGTTGTTATGTATGCTATGCAATTAAAATCTTGTTTTTCTGTCACCCAATCAGCCGTGACTTAGCAGATACTTAATATAGGCCTCCGGGACAACAATGAATCAATCCCCATTGAGTGAGAATCTCAATCGTTTGTTCACATTCTGGTCCAGGCACAGCGGGCAGTTTGGTACCATCAACAACTTCCGTCTGGGTCGACTCCCCAGCGTCCCAGTGGAGTGGAACGAGATCAACGCAGCCTGGGGGCAGACGGTGCTGCTGCTGCACGCGCTGGCCAACAAAATGGGGCTGCGCTTCCAGAGGTACACACACACACACACACACACACTCTCCAATTGGCTTGCATTCTGCATTGAATTAGCTGACTTTTAAGTTTTAAATGTGTTTTTCAGTTGAATCTACTTTTACAATGTATATTCATTTGATCATGTGTCCATAAAAATATTTGATGTAATAACCTTTAGCTTGTCTTTTGCACATTTACACCCTCCCACTAATAAGGGCTATTTAAACTCTTGGTTTTATTTCTTGTCTCTCCACCTCATTGTGTCTGTTATTTATATTAAAGTATTCAGTGCTATTGTATCTTAGTATTTGCTTTGTTGTTTAATTTTACCTCAGTTGTTCAGAAGGTTTGGATGTCTTAAGTTTTCTTACAAATCATGTGTATTTTCTTTACTATTTTTCTGAAAGTCAACACAAAATTAAGCTCAAACAACACTTCTCTCCTCTCATCAGATATCGTCTTGTCCCATATGGAAACCACTCGTACTTGGAGTCACTGACAGACAAGTCCAAGGTAACAAACACACACACACACACACACACACACACACACCATTTAAACACTCCTCCTCCAGGCTCCAATCCTGCCCTTTCTTTCTGTCTTGTGTTCGTCCAGGAACTTCCTCTGTACTGCTCAGGTGGCCTGAGGTTCTTCTGGGACAATAAATTCGACCATGCCATGGTGGCCTTCCTGGACTGTGTCCAGCAGTTCAAAGAGGAGGTGGAAAAAGGAGACACTGGCTTCTGCCTTCCATACAGGTCAGATACCGGCAGAGCAGCACAATGTGAACGTTTGTCTTCATGCTCCTTAACCAGGGCGTCATGGCAGCCATTTAAGATGAAGCTGTAAATATTCATGAAGTCTGAATGCCAACTGTAAACCTTTACCTTGATTTCTAAAGGGGGCTGGAGAATTGTCTGCTTTTATTATGCTATTGAGGCAAATGGGGGACATTTGGGAAAGCTTTGTCTTTACAACCCTCTGAATTATTAAAGAATGGCCTTCAGTACAACATTTACAAATACACTTTACTAAGACAGCTCTCCACCTCTGACAACCCACAAGCCCAGCAAAGTTATATTTATATTATGTTTTATAGTGGATCCCACTGTACTGCCTTTGATTAAACCTCGTAGTACACTATGTAACATATTACATGTCTTCATGTCTAATCACAAGACCGGGACTTGTTTAGCATATCCACTAGGGAGCCTACCATCTGTGTATTACGTTGTTTTACTCCGCGTCTCAGGATGGACGTGGAGAAGGGCAAGATCGAGGACACAGGCGGCAGTGGTGGCTCCTACTCCATCAAAACCCAATTCAACTCTGAGGAGCAGTGGACAAAGGCGCTCAAGTTTATGCTCACCAACCTGAAGTGGGGCCTGGCCTGGGTCACCTCACAGTTCTACAACAGATAAACCTGCTGGACACGGCCTTGTGGTATTGAGTTCTGCAAAGTCATATTCCCCTCTGATAAATGGATTTTGTGTAAATCTTATTTGGAGATTTGACCAAAGGAGAAGAATTGGTTGTAAGTCTTTTTAGGATTTTCAGTACAAACAAGCATGGAGAAATGTCCAGAATGTCTGTTTTTACATGCTACAAAGAGATGATTTGTATCTATTTTGCTGCGAAGTGGTGATTATAAATTGTTGAAGCACTCAAGACAGGCACAAGATGTCGTGTCCCTCAAAGCAAGCAGGATAAGATAACTACGTCTTGCATCGTCTTCTTCACTAATTAATATATGAAAAGCTAATGCTGCATTATGAGAATTTCACACATCCTCATACTAGAATGTAATTTAAAATAAATCTTCAACCAAATTCAGTTCTAACCACTTTATGAAGTTCTTGCTCTCCCGATCCACTGCAAGCCTTTAAAATCACTGTGCAACTCTCTCCACGAGAGAGAACCTTGTTTTTCTCAATGTCCCAATTACAGCAGCTTTAAGAGTATGATGTGATAAATATGGTAAAAGAAGGATTTTTAGTAGATGAACACGGTTTAGTATTCAGAAGAATATGTCAGTATTTCATTAACCTTGAATGCAGTTATCACATACATACTTAACAGGTAAATTTGTATTTAGAGGTACATTGAAGCAATAGTCTTGGTGTTCGTACTCTGCACCATCACATGATTGTCTGTTTTAGATAAGATGCACACTTTAAAAGGTGGGATTGAGTTAATAAACATTTCCTGCTGTGTAAAAGTCTGGTGTGGAGAGTTTCTTATTAATGTATTTGACACTGAAACGCATTCATGTAACTGCGTCATGGTATACTACTGGCAGCAACATTATTGATTGAATCAAATACTCAGAATGGAACTTAGTCAAAAAGCATCAGTGCTCCTAGTTTCTTTGTGATTTACAATAACTGTTATATGAACACGGATTTTCCCAAATTAATTAATACACCACAGTTAACCAATTTTTTCTTTTTTTTTAATGGTTTCATAATTATTTCTGTTGAATCTTAACTCATCACAACACTCACTCATAGTCAGCCCCCCCCCCCCCATAAGGTTAAAAACAGAAGGGGTACATCTCATGGAAATATATGGACTTAATTTAAAATAATAAGCTGACTTCCAGTTATCCAGAAAAATATTTAAAATAGGTCAAAACCATTTACTCTTTCCAGAATCATCCCTCCTGTGTCAAGTATGAACCTCGCCCGGCGTCGTGTCAACGAGGCAGGCCCTGAACTTTGGTCATCAGTCATTCCTTATTAATTGTAGGAGCCCTTCCTAAAAATCCCAGGTTCAAACCTCTAGGGATACGTGTGAAACTGACCACTCTCGTTCAGAGAAATAGTTTGAGAGATGATGCATTTCAAGCAGAATGCAATAAAATTTCATTAATGAGTCTAAACCTTCCACAACCAGGTGATCTTCCACACGTGGCATTCTTCTCAGTGCATTTCTGGGTGCTTTTACTATTTATCATGTAACAAAGTCTTTGTGTTAGTGCATGCATATGGGCAAATCTTTGGATTCTACTGAGCCCACAACCAGAGCCCGGCCCTTCATTTGTACCACTCGCATGATGGTAGTGGGCACATTTACTACTACATCGCCACGTCATCCATCATTTTGGTTCAATTCACACTTTAGGATCCCTGCATCCCATCATGCTCTCTGCTCTCTCGCAATCAAGAGAGCAAAGGCTCCGCGTGGCTTTTGTCCTCACTGGGGTTTTATTCCACTTTCTTTCAGCTTGCTTCAGTCGGAGGCACTGCTGCCGTAGCAGCTGGAGGTGGAGGGGAGGGGAGGTGCCAGGGGTGTGCTGCTGCCCAGGGCTTTTCGAATATGGGGCATTAGGAAGGGGTCGCTGGCCAAATGCAGCACATCCACACGGTCCTCCTTGTGATACGCCAGGCAACGTCGAATGAAGGCCTATGAAAGTAAGGGGGGGGGGGTTATTACTACTAATTCCACTTTTTCTTTCTTGCTTACTTGCTGTGTTTCCCCCACGTAGTATAATAAACTCTGATCTGCCCATTACAAACGGTGAAGGATTATGTCCCTTCCTAAGGCTATAAATCTAAATCTGAACTACCCCTCTGTCCCCTTCAATCAAATCAAACAGCCTCATGAAAGGATCCCTTACTGTCATGTTCCACCCCAATATCCTGTTTCAGCCGGAATTATGTGAGTAGTAAAAATATCATTTCATGGGGCCTTTTACACTCAGTAAGGTGAGTGAGAGATTCTTTAACAGAAATGAGTAACACACCTTTGCTTCTGTGGTGACCACAGGTTTGGGGGGAAACTGCACTTCAGTGGCTTTTAATATGGTGTTTTCTTGAAGGATATCCTGCTGCGACTGGTTATGACCAAACGGCTGGAAAAAAGTCAAAAGGGAGACCTCTTACTTTCATTTATCACACTGATGACATAAAATCCCTGTTAAGGAATGCAGGCTGGTGGTTACCTTGCGACCATATAAGCACTGGTAGAAGATGACCCCTACTGACCAAACATCCACCTTGTTGGATATTTTGGGGGGCTCCTTGCCCACCACAAAGCACTCCGGAGGCAGGTACCTGTAAGTCACACAATGACAACATCTTCTGTCTGCACTGTGCTCCTTTATACAATTTCCAGAATGAAAAAGGGGATGTGAATTCAATTGGCAACATATTCCTCAAACAAACTTGTGAAGCCATATTTGTTGCTTGGTTACTAAATGCAGTGAAATGTATCTCTATGTACCAGTAGGTCCCTGCTCCTTGTGAGGTCAGCTCCATGCCATCTGCAGAGTTGTAGCTGTCATCATCCATAATCTTGGATAGGCCAAAGTCGGTGATCTTAATCTCTCCGCAAGCTGTGCCATTAACCAGCAGGATGTTTCCTAAAATCAGAGCAGTACAATTACAAACACGACTGGAAACAGCCTTTTCTGAGGAATACATTCTTTTTGTAAAACACACACACACACACACACACAATCCTAACCCAGATTCTTGTGGTTGGGTTACCTTTTCGTGAAGGATCATAAGGAACTCAGTTCTGACTGCAACTCTAAAGAGAGTAGTGCTGTTTCTCTCTTGTCTGTGAGCGAACAGGGATCACAAAATGACACTTAAACTGTGAGAATACCGGGCTTGAGGTCGTAGTGAATGATGGGCGGGCGGATCTGGTTGAGGTATTTGAGGGCGTTGACAATCTGCATGACAATAGAGCGGCCCTCCTTCTCGCTCATCAGCTTATTCTGCTTCAAGTAGAAGTCCAGATCATTACCTTCACAGTACTCCAGCACTGTGCAGAACCTGCCAGAGGAAACACTACGGATCATTTGGGAACAGTTTTCACGTCGTCATTTGATACGTTGTTATTATGTAGAACGCTTCACTTACGAGTCTGTGTCAAGTGAGAAATAGTCATAGAGTTTGACAATTCTGGGGTGGTCAAGCTCTTTGTGGATTCTGTATTCTCTACAGGCGTGTCTGCAAAGACATCGACCAAATCACAAATAAGAACATTCAAAGATTTAAGGCTGAAGATCCACCATGTAAAAGACGTTCAGACTCACTTGTGGTAGTTTTGCTTCTTCTCCTCCCTCCAGTTCTTGTTGAGTTGATGGATTTTGATGGCCACATACTTTTGCTCTGTCAAATCAAAAGCCTGCAAAAAAAAAAACATACGTCAAGACACAAACATATAGTTAATATAAACGATTATAAACTGATTCTAATAAAGACTGAAAGCCAACAAAATGGCATATGCTTACCTTGAAAACTTCACTAAAGCCGCCTCTTCCAAGTAAATGTAATAAGAGATATCTGTCGTTCAGCGTGGGGTGGTCTTTAAATCTATGGAGGAAGACTTTCTTAAATAATTTGGCTTTGTCAAAATGTTTTAAGCACACTACAGAACTTGTGTGAATAACTTCATACAGAGATGATACGTACTGCGAGTTGTCCTCGTTATGGATTCTCTTCAGCTCCCGAATGTGCAGGTTTCTTACTCGCTCCAAATGCTCCAGCTCTGCCTGGATCTCTGCTTCTTCCTGCATGTAACCACACAAATCTATAATCTACCTCAGCTTAAACAGGAACAAGCAACAGTAGTACTAGGTCTCTAGGTGACAAGGCAGTAACAGGTCTCAGAAACAAATCCCCAAAACAACAACAACAACAACAATAGAGCTGCTTTAAGTGGTGAGCCGGTACCTTTTTTAGATGACCAATTCGAAGTTTGAAAATCTCCTCTTGCTCATGATATTCTGCCAGGGACAACCTGTGTGGGATAAAGTAGCAACAGTTTATAATTTAGAACAAAATAAACAGGTCAGCTTGTGAAAAATAAAAATAAAAGAAAAGCTACACACTTCACTGCACTTGATGTAAAGCTCTTATTTTTGGAAGTCGCTTTGGATAAAAGCGTCTGCTAAATGCCTAAATGTAAATGTACTTCAGATAAAACTAAAAACAGAAACAAGGTAACACAAAGCCTTCATATGAAATTCGTACTAAGGGTTATTACAGATATAGATACTATAACGTCTCAACAAAAAGAAAAAAAGGGATCCGATTTTGTGTCAATTTATTTAGATTCTACTGTTAAAATAAAGTGTCCAAATATATTACAATCATGATATATTTGAGAAAAATGTCTAATGAATTAAACAATAAAACACCTACAAAACAAATACAATGCAATACATTGCAGTGCAGCCCCTAAATTCAAGCTTCACTACAGTAATTAATTTCTGCCTCAGTGTATACTTTGTGCTGTTCTGCTGTGTGCAGTAATTCAGCTCGTTTGTAATCTCACGTTTCATTCTCCTGCCCGTTGCTCCTGCTCCTACGTTTGTTTTGTTCGAGGCTGGGTGGAGGTGTCTGGGCCATGGAGGGAGGTTTCCTCTTTCCCAGCAGCTTTCTCTGCCTCTCAATTTCTTCCCGCTGTGAGTTGACTCGCTCTTGCTGCCTAGAACATGTATGAACAACCTAGTGTGAACATTCTCTTATGCACAATGGACAAAATGCAAACGTATGTTTGTGCCAAGTTTCATGCTGACTTGATGAGGTTCTGGAAGGCATATCCATCTGTCCACTGCTCAGTGAAGGAGGCTCCGTGCCGTACGGTGGTGAAGTGGCCCAGACGCAGACGGTCCTGCATGCTCTTGTCCCTGCAAGCCATCTTCTCCTGCTTTGACTACAAAAGAAAAAGATTAATTGAAAATGGTGCATGCACACAAAAAATAAACAAACAGCTTAATTTAGAGGATGTAAAGAACTAAATATTGCTGTTAAGTTCCACCATAATTACCACAAAACTCTTAACCAGTTAGAAGGTAAGAAGTTAGAAGTTAGTTATATGTCAGGTGCTCAGATGTATGAATAATAAATTCCACATTGTTGAAAACAAATTACCATTAGTTTAACAAGTTAAGACAAGCCGTCTCTCTCAAGCAGACATTTGTGCAAATGCACACCTACCTTCTCGATTAGGAGCTTCTTGCTCATGGTCACACACTTGTTAAGCCGATCCTTGTAGCGCTCCAGCATCTTCTGCTGCTCATCTACCTGCCTCCTCAAGTCACAGTTAGCCTGCCAAAACATACATCATCACTCTGACATCTAATTCTTATTACAAGGATTCAAGGCAGTTTCGTTCTCAAAGTGACACGATGCAACAACTCCCCGTGTGTTCGCTTGGTTTGCTGACATTTACACCAAATGTAATTTAAGCAACAATGGCATTTGGAAGTTAACGAGCACCTTCTTTATGACGAGCTGCAACCAGAAAGGTGCAGCTTAATTACCAGGGTTGTTGTGATAAGTGGCAGCACATTTTTTTTCTTTTTGGGCCATTTTGCCTTTATTCACTAGTGACAGCTTAAGAGAGAGACAGGGGATGACATGCAGCAAAGGGCCCAGGCTGGACTCAGCCATAAATAGTATGTGTTCTACTAGGTGAGCTACTGTGCTGCCCTGCAAAGTGATTATTAAGGCCATGTGTATGTATAATGGGCCTAATACATAATTTAATATTTATACATTTACTTTACTGTGTGTGACTATAATCATTGTTAGTGAACAAGAATATCAATTTGTGTATGTGACATTTAACATACACAGACGAGTATAAGATTTTGAGAAATAAAATAACTCCATTGTCCATCCCTACTCGGATGCTTTCAGATCTTCTAAATTATTTTCCAAAAACTGAATAAAGTTGTCTGATTTTTAACAGATTTGAAATATCTTCTCATTTTACCCTCAGCAGGTCGTCTATCCTTCCCTCTTTCTTCTCCAGGTCAGAGTTCTTGTTCCTCTCCAGTGCCGTCAGTTTCAGCAGCGTCAGTTCTGACTAAGGGAGGAGGGCAAAAAAACAGCAAGCCAACAATTAACATCTCGTCCCACTCAAACGATGCAGACACCCCTTCGGCCAGTGAGTAACAAAACAAAATCAGACACTGGTGTCTTGGACATTAGATGTGAATCCAAGGTGTTGACCTTTAATTAGGCTAATTAGTGTCATTTGAAAGGATAGTTGGATGTGTGGATAAACTACAGTGTGGGTGGCAGGTCCTTTCAAAGTTTGACCTTTATTCTTGCATCCACATTTTAGAAAAGTTGTGTCATTTTTTTTCCAAATGGCAGCTGAAGGTGTGAAGTTGCATCATCCCTACAAGTTTTGTCAAACTCAAATAATAATATCAAAGAAGCCATTTTTCTAAAGAGTTAGATACATTACGTTAAGTGACATTTTTCACAGAAAAACAAATCAAGGACAAAAAGGAAGAACAAAATCACAGCTTCTTGTAAAAAGTAAATGTCAAAAGCAAAGCAAGATGCAAAGTGTGCTTTGAAACCAAACCAGGGTGCTTCTACAATGTGACTAAGAGTATGCTGAAGTAAAATCTGAAAAGTTGGTGTGAAGTGGAGATCCAAGTCAACCGGACAGTCAGTCACCTGGATGGCTTTGTGTGAGCAGGAGTGTGTGGGGGCCGTCTTAACAGAGCTGCAAGATGAAGAGTCTGTGTGGGCGGAGCCTGTGGAAGAAGGACTGCCGTGCTGAAACTGCATTTCAGAGAGAGAAAAAGAGAAAAGGTAGGTAGTCACACGGGGTAAAATACAACAATTGTGTAACTCAGACAGCATAAGAGATAACAAAATGGCTGTCTTGGCCTGAACGCAAGGGCTGCGGCTAACAAAATGCTGCATCACCCCTCAAAAAGTTGAACTTGGTGGAACTTTTGCTGCAACAAAATGTGACGTCATTTGGCAACAAACTGCGTTGGCCAATCAAATACTTGCACACATTCCTGATTGTTTACTTTATAATATTAACTGAAGCAACATACCCAAACCAAACCAGCCCCTTGCATTTTTGTTTTTAAACCCAGTGCTTTTCGGACTCGACGTCCAGTAACAATTAAACTGGTTACATATGTAGGACAGAGTTTAAACCAGCAGGCAGGTTCTGGAAGCCATACATTTTAATGAAGCAAGCTTTAGATTATGGCTAATCCTGTAGTCAAAGGTATAGACCAACAACTCGATCAACCTCCAACACATTTGGTATAGTCCTTTTGTGGGACACTACAAGTCACTCATCAAACCTAGAGAAAAACAACATCTGAAAACTGTCTAATTAAGAGGATACTTTTGCTAAGAGAAGATAGACAAAGACCCACATAACCAAAAGATGAATTAACTGAGGAAAGAGAACAAAAGCAGGTGAGAGCTATGGAGATGGATGTTGGTGCTCACCAGAGGATTAGACAGTGAGTGCTGTGGAGAGGAGCGCACCAGTACAGGGATGCCCCGGGCAGGACTGGTGCCAGAGCCACTGCTACCAGCAAACTGGCCACAGGGCAGGTGACAGAGTGTAAACAAGACAGAAAGAAAGAAGACAGAGTTGTTAATTAGGGGGAAAATGAATGAAGGACCAGACCGGCACAGTCAGATCGTGAGGGTGGAGACATCACACTAAAGTTTGAGAGTGATTCACCAGGAATAAGGCATATGATGTCCATTTAGTTTGTACTCACCTCAAAATAATCACTTATTTTGTGTACTCTGCCTTTTCCTAAAAAAACAAACAGAATAGGCATAAGAAGTAAGTTTTTAAGCATATACAAGCATAAGAATGTAATATGATTTGCATGAATATTTAGAGCCAAGAGGAAAGACGTGATGAAAGTGAAACCCACGACAGCTGAACATTTCCGAGCGGTTTCTGTTGGTGGCAACTTTGGAGCTCTGTCAGTAAGTAGAATGGACTCACCCTGGCTGTTGCTGTCATAGATGTCTCCCTTTCTCTTCCTGCTTCTCTGGTCAGTGGTCTTCTTCTCTGGTGTCTGATGTGAGCAGAGAAGCAGCACAGCTTAACATTTAAATTTGACTCCATTGAGTTTATTACATTAATCACATTAACATAATGGCAAAAAAAAAACTTAATCAACAACTTAAAAGATCTTGAACCATTAAGTTAAATGGGTATAATTACACTCCTTGCTAAAAAGAAACTTTTGACCATAGCACAATAAGATTAAGAGCAGGTTATTTTCTGTGTTCAGAATTTTGTAAACTATGCTGCGCTCACTGCACTGTATCCATGTTTTGCATGACAATATACAAAATTCTTGACCACTTGTCCAAACCACAAACAAACTTGGGATACACTGAAAGACAGGAGCTGCACACATGTTCAAATGATTTTTTTTATTGTGATTGACTCTTTCCCCCCAACCAACCTCCAGTTCCTTGTCACTGAGTGATCCCGCGCTGCACAGAGACTGGTTGGATGATTCACTGTTGGCTGAACTCTGGAAAGAAAGACAGACATACGATTTTTACATGACGATTTCTACTAAAAATGCCGTATTGTCTTCTACAGTGAAATGTGGATGGTGTACTCGTATGCACCAAAGGAAGATGGTGGTCTCTCTTGACATAGTCATGTTAGTAAACTCACAAATCAAAGTGCAGATTTCCACACATCCTTCCTATGTAACAAATTATAGTAATTCAACTTTAATATAACCCACCTTTAGGCAGTGACACTTTTACAATGTGCGTGCATTATTTTTTCCTCTCCTTGTATCTTATTTTTGTAAGAATTTCAGCAAATGCATCTAATAGTTATAGCTTTAAAATGACTGTCACTAAGCTAAAATGCTAAGCTAGGAAGCTACAATGGGTGAATAATAAACATCCCTTGTTAATCTGTAAATCTTCAGGTCACATCCACTTGGCAGAATCAGTTTGAGTTATGCATACCATTCATGGCCAGCTGCATAGCCTGATAAGACTAAGAAGAAACAGCAGGCTAACTGGAGCAGGAGGCTAATGCATCCAAGGCCTGCTGGCGTTTTGCTTGTCAAGGTCACACTTACAGCCAGGAAAGGTTTTCATCTCTTAACAAGTACACAACACATAATCATTATCATGTCTTGAATGGTGTCGTCACTCCTGCCTTAAATCATTTACACTGTAATACCACAGTGAGCAGGCCTGACAATTCGTTTCACAGCCCACTGAGAAGGGCTGGAGCATGAATGATAGTGATTGCTTTCTCAGGGGTTGCCATTTTCTCAAATGCGCACCTACAAATTGTTATACCCAGTTCAACAGCAGGGTTGCCGCATAGCATGCACTATGCTGTGAACATCAGCTGCATTGCCATTTCAGTGTCACTAGTCTCCACTGACACAAAGAGCTGCTGGCCAGTTCCCATGTCAACCAAGACAGAGAGATTCTTGTTTTAGCTTTAGCTCAGGGAGACAGGATCATCCCATTGGGGTAAACTCCTGAACACAGAGCATCAGTCAATACTGGAAAACGTTCTGAACTAAAGGACTAACATAAAAGAGTTGACTGACTGCTGGGATTGCCTGCAGGAAAACTGGGATCTACTCGTAAATCTATTTCAGCTAGGGATAAAAAGGAACCCCCAGTTTTGTTATCCAATCTAAATTTCTTAACAACAAAATAAAAATCAACTCATTACATCCTATCTACAGTGCACATCTGCAATAACAATCGGTACTCAGAATAACTAACTATTATGCTAAGAGATGCCAACCTTGGTCACACCGGCTCCAGTGAAGCGAGCTTCAAGAAGTTCCTGCCTGCGTGGGTCCAGGCTTATAGCCTGGCTATGAAGTCCTTCCATCATGCCTAAAAAGGGACACAAAAACAATGAATGAAATTGTAACATTGGGATATTGTCACATAAGAGAAGTCCGACGCATGTGAAAAGACAGTGGCACACTGGCTACCAATACCATGCTTGTTAAATATTCTTTCTGATTGGGGCAGGTGACCTAACAATCTAACCACACACCATTCAACATGGCTGCCAGGGAGCCTGGGCCTGTGTTGGATCAGTACATTTGACAGCCCACTGTCCAAAGTGAACCAGGGCTCAAACTAGACTAAAATCTAAACTAGACTTTATTTGGTATCCGTGTTTGCTAGCTTACTGCCCTTTACTGTGAAACCAATTTCAATACAAAATCACAATTCTTTGGAAGAATGCTGACAGGAAAAAGTTGTTTAAAATCCTGCATAGAAATATTCCCCTGCACTGCCTCTGAGAATAACAAGAGTTAACAGGCAAGATGGACCACAGCAGAATTTATGAAACTTTATAGTTTTATAGTTAGCTTAACCAACTGGAACAGCAATGCAAAACTGCTGAAGATACTGAACCCTGACAAAGAAGGGGAAAGATTATTACAACTATTCTAATAGACTCGGATGTATGTAGGCCAATGTGTCTATTATTTTCATTAAAGTTTATAATTTCATATGCATGCAAAGTGCATATTCAAAAACTGCATGAATGAGTAAGGAGAGCCACCGAATATGGACATTACTAGCGAGGGAGGTAATTCCCCACTGTCATTACATTACTAATTTAGCAGTTAAGTCAGAGGCATTAGGGACCGAAAAAACTATGTTTTTCAAATCGTCCCCTATTTTTTACTAATTATACACGTATAAAATGGCATTGCACGACCTCATTTCACCAATAGGAACTCCTACCTGACAGGGCTATTCATCAACTAGCAATGGTTTCATCTGAAGGCACATAAGCGACGTTTCGTGATGATGACAGTCACTCAAAAACTATTTTAAAAAACAACCAAATAATAACAAACGTTACAGTTTTAACAGCAGCCAACGATAGCAAGTAGATTGTTCCCAACAAGCCTATCAAAACAACGCTGTCGAGCAAACGTAACCTAGCCTAGCTAGAGAGAATATGTAGCTTCATCTTAACTTTTATGACGAACCATAAGCTCAACTTTATTTAAGTTAACCGATGTTAAGCTAAACGGACTTCATGGCAGTTGGTGGGACAACCGTTAGGATGCTGTTATTGAATGACGAGAAGATGTTGACTAATGGCTAACGCTAACTAGCTAGTTAACGTTGGCAAATGCTATTATGCTTATCAAAGTCTTGCGAACATTTAATGAAATTAAAGCAAAACGCTGTCATGCACTGTCAAGTTATTATGTATAAATTAACAATACAAGTATGATCGATGTTAACATAAGCTTGGATGTTACTTGTGACTAAATAATAGCTATGGCTACATGGTAACTTGGGTTACCTAAAGTAGCTAGCGTTAAGTTGTCTAACTTAGCAAGCTAACGTTAAAATTAGCTGCAAGAGAAATCTCACCTGAAGAACCTTTCGCAGTTTTCAGTCACTCACAGTACTAGAAAGGATGTTATCCTTCCATTCGGTGACGGCAAACTCCTTAACAACTCCCAGCCCCACACAACTCAAAAAAAGTTGTTCGAATTAAATTATCCATTGACAATTATTTCCAATTTATGGAAGACATTTGTTAGCTTAGCTAATGCTAGCTAAGGTAAGCAGTGTGGCTGGCTCCTGTTAGTGTCATCCATCCGGACAGGAGGCCGTGGTCCTCGGGGTTTCCACGTCCGTCTTGGAGCCCCTGCACGGGCAAACCTGGAGCCGTCAATGCTCTGAAGCCTCTTTACAAGTGTTGTTACATTTCTGCCTCATTCGGTCTTTCTATTTGTCATTATCGAGCGATGTAACGTTTACACCGGGAAAAGTTCAGCCACCTTGTAAGAGTCCATTCTTTAACTGTTAATGAAAGACCATTAACCCCTGCAGCAAGGCCGCACAGGGCTCCAGGGAGAGCTTTATGTGATGCTTCCTATGTCTTCCGTGTTTAACAAATAATGTAAGCTCCTTAGGTCAGAACCACCCGAAAGCAGACAGCATAAATAGGCAAGGCATGGTAACTGTCCGGGGCCTCAGACCTCCAGGGGGGTCAAAAAGTCCCAGGTTTATTGAGTGCTAACTTGGGAATTTTCACCACTAAAATACAATATTACCCAGGTTCTGCATTATTACATACATTTGTGGCCTTGTCTTGTAGGGCAACAAGATTAGGCTACTTTAGTTTTGCAGTTCCATTTGTATGAATAAAGCACTATATATCTTGTGCATAGATGATGCATGTTCCTAAATTAAGTTGCTGTGTGTTTCATCAATTACCACACACTGTCACACAGAAAACCTGGGGTTAGGTAATAAATCGGTATAGGAATTTTGGTTGGTCTCTGGGTCTTTGTGCAATATTTTAAGAAGTTGTCGTATGCTTGGTTTCTGTATTAGAACTAAAACTATACAATAATAGTTAGAGGCCATTTGATTGAGCACAAATCTTAATAAACTGCACCATACTTTGCGACTTTATTTAGTAAATTACCCTGAGAGTCTGGGGCCGTTAGGTGTTGCCCAGTTGATAATCCACTTTGGCACCAACATAAAGAAGACAGTTTGCACACAGTCAAACATTGTTTGAATTAAATCTGAGTTTATTACAATTGAATCTGGGGTTTCTGCATAGTTGTTTGTTGAACACAGCTGTTAATATATAGTATGTTTTCATTTGCATTTAATTACAGGTGCATGTAGCCGTCAAACAGCAGCAGGAATGACAAGTGCGTCTCCAAACTGAAAGACAATCTGTGCCATTTTACACAGACGACACAGCACTGATAACTTCATTACTGCATGGGTGTGAAGGGATTTTTGTCTGCACTGTTCCATAGACTTAATCTGCAATAATCCTGCTCTGTGTACGAGGTCTAATTCACCTGAGATAATTCATTATGTATAGTGCCATTTGCAGATTACCACACAAGGACCAGTGAGCTATACTTGCAGTTCAAGTCCAGGAGATGGAAGCAGAGTATTACAGAAGAAACGTCCTGCACACTCAGGGTGAGGGTCATGGGGAGGCAGCACATCTGTCTAATAGTATATGTGTTTTCTTGTAATGTAATGTGTAATATGGAATGATATCATGATGATGTTGAATTTCTAAATCCTTGTTGCCTTTAAAACTCAAAATGTATGCTCAAGCTTCAGTTACTTTAGTTATCCATGTTGAGTGATGTGCATCCTGCTGAATAAGGCCACAAAAACACAGCAGTCACTGCTGTACCTTAATAAATACCTTGCTTATATCAAAAAGAAACTCCAGCAGTTGTCAGTAAATTAACAGTTTACTCCAAACCACATCATATCTCCAGCACGTCACTTGACTAAATAAAAGACAGTTTATCTTGCCATCGTCCCACTGAGTACCACAAATCCCAACATTGTGTTCAGGAAATAAAGTAGGTTTTGTGTAACATTATCAGCCTTTTTGTTCTTCTTCTGACTTCAAGGATTAGTTCATGTACATCACTTTTATCAAATATATCTTCACACCGAACCTCAGTGGTATCCAGTCATGAAGATAGTTTTGTTATATGGTTTTATCTGCCTCTGAAACAGATATTCAGAGTGATCTACAGCTGCCAATCATTTTCTTTTGATACAATTTTTTTTTTTAAAAACCCTTAAAAAAATCATTTAGGGTTGGTGTAAGTATGTATATATGTTTTTTTGTAATTTAGGTAAAAGAGTTCTTTGTCCATCACACAAAATTCAAACAATATCTTATTTATCAGTGTAGTATAAGTCGGTGTTTATGACAAATCCCTGATAAAATGTGTCTTCAGAATCATTTCTACATATTTACAAACAAACAAATAATTATTAATTATTGTCTTGTGACAGTAGAGGCCTGCACATGATTCGGTGCCTTCCCACAAAGGACAGCAAAAATCCATCATTTCATCCTGTATTCTTCATCCTCGTTTAGTAGCATCAGTCTTTTCCTCTGTATGTGATGTTTGTGAAGGTAGATGTGGCTCCTTTGTAGAGAGGATTGTGTCCCTGTTAGTCACATACACATAAAGAGACATAAGTTAAGGTGAGTTTCACAGACACAATGACAAATAAATGGAAATAGAAATGCCATAAAAAGGAACTTTAAAGGTCCCTTAGGGAATTGTTGAAAATTTAAGTAAGGAATTCAAATTGCTACTCAATTTCATTGACCCATGCTTTTCTGGGATCTTACCTTGTATTTTATACACATACATCAACTTAAACGTCTGGCTTACGTTTTCACTTCCGTTACTCAGTGAGCATCTTAAAACTACATCTGATTCTTTGTGGTTTCAGGCCTATGGGATTTGGGCGTGTTTTTGAGGCCACAAAGAGGCCTATTACAAGTAAAAGGATAATTAGCGTTAGCTAATTAAAACCCAGCCCTTCCGTGGCAACCTTTTGTTCTGCTGGGAGTAGCAGCATGCCACAAAAATAATAAAAAAATCTTCAGAAAACGAGAGCAAAAGACTGCGTGTGTGGCCATGTGTTTGTGAGTGGGTGTTTTTGTAATGGTGCAAGCATGATTGAGAGAGTGTGTGTGTGTCATGTCATGTTTTCAAAAAAAGAGTCCAAGAAAGGGGGATTTAGTGGCACCACTGCCCTAAACAAAATATTACGTTGATCTATTTTCATTTAAATCAGTACCTTGATTTATTTCTTTGTATTGAAACACAAAAAACACATTTGTAGTTTTCAAAAACATCAGAGCATTTACACGCACATGCCGCATCATGCTAAATTCACTGACCGTATCCCACTTTGCACGAGCGCGTTCTTCCTCAAATTTGGCGAACTCCCGTCTGTCGTGGATAGTGACCAGCAGTTTCCAGATAAGCAGAGCCGCCAAGCCAAGGAACAAGATGGCTCCTGCCACCGACAGAAGCACCACCAAAATATCTGGACCCTTGGGGCAGTCTGGATGGAAGGAGGAATAGATAAAGGAATGAGTAAAGTCCATACACAGGAGAAGATAAGCCGGGCTCTAGCCCAGAGGAAGTCGAATTACATGATGCTGTTTCCTTCTTGTGCCTGACCAGTATTATTGACACCTCTCATGTCTGTGGTTATGCGGCATAAAACCTGGTGGTGTGGTTCTTTTTGGGACACATTACAGGTGCTTTCTTAAAGTGATCAGATCTGTGAAGTGATGCAAGAGAACGAGCGCAGCATGACACTGGCGAACAGAATGCAATGGGACTTTTTACATACCAGAGAGCAGAGAGAAGGGTGGGCTGAAATGGAAAATAGTAACCTCACACAGCCAGGCCACAAATCTCCCTTCCCTCCTTGTGGTCTGGCAAAACGCAATAGGAATCTTTAGGAATTTGATTTGCACAGTTTCAAGAAGGCTTTACAATAGATGACTGACAGTACTCTCTTTCATTAACACGAAGCCTTCCTACACCAGACTGGAAGAACACATCACTTGTTGTGCTCTCCTCTGTCATTTTCCCCATCATTAGTGTTCTTCCTCCCGAATGAATCAAAAATATACAGTATGTTTCTGAAATAAAACTGATGGGAGGCCATGCGCTGCTGAATCATTCTTCATTTTATTTTTTACAGCATCTAGTTTATATAGTTGTTTGCAAAGTTCACAAGTTTCAAGTGACATCATCAACACTCTCACTAGTTTAAGTGAGTGGGACTTGGATGTGGATGTCACACAGTTTTGTATACCAATGAGAATTTATAAACACTAAGGTAAAAATAGGATGACAGTTGTTTGCTAATGTTGCCAGACCACTGTCAATCAAATCTGATCACACCACACCCACACAGTCTTAATGAGGCAGATTAGCTGACTATTAAGCTTGTAATACATAAAATTTAAAATATTTATTTTTTCTAAACATAAAAACACCTATGTAACATTTTTAATAACACATTTTCTTGTTCATTTGGGGGCAACAGAAACAAGCTGTAAACACAAACCTGACATATTTCACCTTTAAGTTGATATCTCAAACTTGTTACCAAACAGTTGATATTTATACATCCAGCAGACATGGTGCAACATTAGCATTCATTCAGAGTCATCTTTCTGGCCACCTAATCAATGTGCGTCCCCTAGTCACTCTCCTTTTAGCTCTCCTTTTGGCCACCACTAACTTGAGAGTGAAATTTTTGTCTCTTTAGCTGCTAAATGCTCCACCAGCTAGTCTGATGCAGGGTGGCTTACAGTGGACTTTTAGAGCACAGCTGCCTGCTGTGGCCGAAAAAGAGAGCGTTAGAGAGTGGTGAGACTGAAACAAAAGCGTAAGTAGGCCCGAAAACCGAAACGATTATCTGTCCTATTTTAGATCTATAGAGATGAGAGGTGTGATAATTATCTGTGGGTTTGTCACCACGACAAGTCATCTCATCTGTTAATATAAAAATATACTTCATAGTCAATTTAATTTTGACTGTTGCATATTTAGAAATGCATACTGATGTTACAGAGAAAAAGCCACATTTACATGAGCTATAATGGCCTATAATGTCATTGCTACACTTTTCTATTCAATGTACGGCTCTATATCTTACCATATGTATATGCGTGAGTGCGTGTGTGCTTGCATGCACATACGTATGTAGATAGCAGTGTTGGGTAACGCAGTGGAGCAACCAGGGTGAACTTTTACAGCCGACATCAAAGCTTTACTCCTCTTCCTCTCCCCTCATTCCTACTTTCCTCTATTTCCTGCTCTTCCATGGACCCTTTTGATCCCATAGCTGCTACCATTATGGGCTATATACAAATAATTTCAGGTTGGGGCTACAAGCTTATTTCTGCAACATTCTGAATGATTGTTTCTCATGTTCCTCTCCTCTCTTTCTCCTTCACACAGCTTAATGTTGCCTTTTTTAAATGTTCTCTATCCCTTTGTTTTGCATAATTAGCCTCCTCTCTCTCCCTGTCTTGCTTTCCTCTTGAGGATATGTATAGTCAGCGGGTTCCAAGAGGACCTGGGCAGCTGTTTACGACCCTCTTTGACACAGCGGGGTGCACTGTGTTCAAGGCAAATTTTGGTGTACTTCTCTGCTACCCAGTTGTGCCTAAATTAAACACACACATTCATTAAAGGCAGACCCAGGGACAGACTTTCTCTGCGGGCACTTGTGTTCATTAAAGGCTGTTTTACCGGCCCACACTCTTTCTATTTGGCCACTAACAAGCAGATGAAGGGCATGAAGCAGGGAAGTGACAACTTGTACTTGGGTGAAGAGAAAACACACAGATTTCACAAGGCTAAGAAGTTTGCTAGAACTAATATAGGTTGAATGGTGATGCATTTGTCATTGTAGATTTTATAATTGTTTTTGGTTCAGTACTTGCATTTACTCTATCTGTCATCATTGCTTCCCTCACCTCTTCCACATATAACCTTAACCATATTTATATTTATTTGGAGTTGAGTTTGTAGCCACTAAACAAATGTCCAATATCCACTCCCCTTTTATCTCTTGGTTTAGTCCTCAACAACTCCCGAGGACATTGATCTGGCTCTATAGCTGCTAAATACAAAAAACTTTGTCTGTCTGCCACTTGGCGTTGTTTAGGTAGTGTACATTGAGTTTATCAGAGATTTTGAAAACAAGGTTTATGAGAGCAGCAAGAGGCAGTCAAACCAAAGCAATGAGCTGAAAGACACTAAGAGCAACCCCTCTCACATTATACAGTTATTCGATCCATTATTAAAATCTAAAATACCGATAAGCAAAGCTTTAAATGTCGGTTTGTCAGGTCAGGTATCCATGTAGGATGGACTTCTCTTACCTGGCTCTTTGACGACAAACAAGATGGACTTGCCACTGGCGTCCTCGTAGTACTGGAAACGCTCCACGCAATCATCCTCATCTTTGTAAGTGCAGTTCACAGCATTTGTATCATGAAGCACTGCACGTAAAAAAAATAAGGGAAAAATGGTTCATCATTTAGTCGACACATGTATCTCTTTTAATGTTATTGGTGTGATGGTCACCTCAAAAGCTTTAGAAATCAACGTAAAACAGATGTTTTGGTCTTGCTTGTGAGATGTGGAAGAGATGTAGAAGTTTTATAGCCCCAACTTTTATGAATTTTGTAAACTCACTTTGGAATTCACACATTTTTCATTCACATTATCACTTAAAAGGCAGTTTTGCGTGATTACCATGCACTTTCTAATAAGGCAATTTTACAAAGGGTTTAGAAGAAGTAACTAATGGCTTCATTAATGGTTAATAAATAACCAATTACTGCTTAATAGATCAGTTATAAGCCATTAATAAGAACACCTTATGAGTTGCCAGGTTGCAAAATAAATCTCTTTGTATGGTGTTAATCCTCCTCCAGCATGATGCTGTCCTTTGACTTTTGAGCAACCTTTAAGTGAAACTGTGTGGCTTTTGAGATAAGAAATCACACATTCTTGTTCTTAAAAATGAAAAGTTAATAATTAAACAATAAAACACACGATTGCTCAGTTCAATACAATTAGGGGTTATTAATTAGTTACTGCTTACAAACCCAGTGTCATGTTAGAACGTGGTACAAACATTCAGTGTCTCACCTAATTCATCCACAAGCACAATCACATCCTTGCAGATTCGAGAGCAGGTGTTGTCCTCAAACAGCTTGCCCCTCTTGAAGTGCTTACACTCCACACACTCCCTTAAAGGAGAAACACACACATCCACTCGGCCATCAGTTAATTTCAAATTGCTTTCTGGATAACCAATATAAAACTGTGTGCAGTCTCACTTCTTCATGGTGCAGGCGTCAGGGCAGGTGGGGCACTTGTCACATGTGGCTCCATAGGCCCCGGGCTGCGTGCACTCACAGGCTCCGCACACACACTGGCCCCTCCCGCTGCACAGCAGCCCCAGGTTGGACATACAGGTGTCCGTACGTCTGGAGCAGTTACAGTTCTCACCTTGCCAGTCTGGCGCACACTGGCAGAAGCCACAGTTACAGACACCATGACCTGAGAGAGTAGGAAGGATATTTCATATTATTTAATTTCCCGCCTTAAATGTTCTGTTAAGTAGGCTCATGATTGAAATTTCATTTTTCAATCACATATGCTGATATATTTATTATATGCTTGTTGCTTCACTAAAATGATAAGATAAGATAAGCCTTTATTGATCGCCAGAGGGGAAATTCTGGCGTTGCAGCAGTGCAAGGATAGAAAAACAAACAAACAAAATACAAACGAATAGAGAAAGTAAAACATAAATAATTAGAAGTAATAAATAATAATAGACATAATAAAAATAAGAATAGACATAAAAATTATACAACAATGAAAAATGTCAAGGCAAGAGTGACATAGTGGTGTGATTAGCAGCAGCTAAGTCAGCAAAGTATAGTGTATGTAAGAGTAATATGATACCACTATAACAGTGTACACCAGAATCATATGATAGTGTACCATATTAACATATTATAGTAAATATTTTATCACACTTACACTAAGTAAATGTAAGATTGAAGGTATCATTGTTTATGACTGGATCATTAGAGATCTTGACTTGAATTTAAAATCAAGTAGTGCAGGTTTCAATGCACAACATGACTATGTGGTGACAAACCCACCAAAATGTCTTTGGGGTTGAAGAGGTTAGAAAAAGCCACTATGACATTGTTTACTAGTATAACTTCCATTTTCACAGACAGAAGGGTGGTATATGGAGTAAATCAGCAAAAGAGGAAAAGACACAATAAAGGAGAGGACAATGTGACCAAGTGAAATTTTGTGTGAAAACGAGGGCGTGGTGGCAATTGGATAAAAGGAAGAAAAAAGGCTGGAGTGCTTAGTGGTTAACATGATTGTAATTTCAGTTCATATGTTTTGAACAACCTTACTTTGAAGCTAATATTAGTTAAGCAAGCATAAAGTAAAACATTTAATCCCAAGACGTCATCATTCCGTAAACTGGAAATATTATGCATCATTTATACACATTTCCACAAAATTCAGCCTGACTGTCATGGCCCAGAAACTGTGGGTTGTTCCTTCCTGTTTTATTTTGTAGTTTTGGGTCAGTTTCCTGTCTTGTCTTTGTCGTTTGTCTCTTGGAGATTTCCTTAATGTCAACACTGGACGGTGTGATAGTAAAGCATATGGCAGATCTTGGCACATTCTCTGGTTACATTCCCCTCAGATTAACTGTTGTATCTCATTTTAAAAGTTTATTTTATTTTGTTTCACAATTTTATTTTGAAATAGTTAAATTAATTTTGGCAAATTTAATTAAGGTGGTAACGATGGGTTAACAAAACCTGAACTGAATTATAAAGCACATACACTCACACTGAACACAGACACACATAAACACACAGGATCTACACTGCACATCACTTGTATCAGCAGGTAGAGATGAACAATATGAGAAGCAGTGGTTCAGAACAGGCCACACAGAGAAGATAACCTTGACTCAATTGTTTTGGTCGAGACACAGATGTGCAGTTGCGGTAAATTTACCCAAAACTACGATTCCACTGTATTTCTATGATTATATGGGAAGTAATTCACTTTTTGACGTGACAAGTTCAATCTGCATGTTTCCTTGGCAAAACACAAACGTGAGAAATTGCAAGATTTGGGCCCATGGATGAAAAAATGTGTACAGGCTGATGTGTGGGAGCCCACTGGGGACCCCCATGTTCAGTTTAACCCTTATTTAGATGCATACAGGCAACGTTTCACTTCAGTAGTGCAAGCTGTTAGAACTGTTGAATTGGTACCACAGGCAGAGCTGAGAACTACATGTTTGTTAGAATCCAGTGACGTCACTTCACATGCAGCACTACAGGATGTCCCTAAGACACTGTGGGCTACAGGTAGACATGATGTTGGTTTAATCAAAGGTATGGCGCCAGTGGTCATCATTCCAAAATCTGATTACA
>JAVQJL010093032.1:0-23603 GCA_036024295.1 Nannoperca obscura
TTTTCTAAATTTATATATTTTTTTATAAATCTTTTTTTTTGGGCCCCCCCCCCCACCACTTTTTTTTTTTTTTTTAATACAATTCCCACTTTGGCCCCCCCCCCCCCCCCCCCCCCCAGCAAACTTCGGTTCCACGAAACGACGAGTGGACCCGTTTTGTTCGCACGCTGGCAGATATCAACGAGAACAGAGATGATGCTGAGGAGCTGGCGGCTCAGCGCCTGGCTGCCTGATCCGTTGGCCATGGACAAGATGTTTAAGGGACCAGTGGCACTCTTGTTAATAACGGCTCCGCTTGGACGGGAGGAAAAAGATGCGATGACAACACGACTGGAGGGAAAACAGGACGTTTTGATCAGAAAGCAGAATGGACATCTTTTGGTTTCTTACACTTTCTTATTTTCTTATTAACTCTGCCTTCTCAGTTAGCTGGACCTTCACCAGTCTTCCTTGGTATATCACACATGACAGGGATATCAACCTCAGACACTAACATGAAGCCATATTCACAAACACAAACCAGTCGTCCTTTCTTTAACCAGATGCCTTAAACTTTAATTTTAATGTCGATTGTAAACCTACCCCTCATCATTTAGGGCATGTTAACATGAGTTTTTCAACCCAAATAGTCCACACATTCATGGAAAACACTCATAGCCGAGCTCCATTTCCACCAAAAGCAATCACATCTTTAATCACCCAGGAATGTAAACGTCTTCTAACTGTATCCCATGTTGTCATCCCTGTTCCCTTTAGACTTGATAAACTCAATTTTCACTTGTTTGTAAAATACTGAAATGTCCAAAATCCAGATGTCTTTCTACTTTCTATATTGTTCTATTCTGCACCGGTTTTCACTTAATCAGTGCAGCTGATTAGACACGAGATAGTTGGAATATTCTCAATGCCTAAGAAGATGATCATGTATGCTGTAACTGCTCAGTGATATCCACATCTGTACAGTATGTTGACAGGATCTGAACAGAGATTGTTTGTTTTTTTCCTGAAGAATCTCAAAGCTTGGTGTCAAATCTGAGAATGTACTTTTCACACAGTAGAAAAAGCTTGAATGATTTATTTCAATAAAATACAATAAATACATTTAAATTATTTCCCATGTCCCTGTTCATGATTTCAAAACTAACACTTTTTGAAAACATCTGTACATCCTCGTGAAATGTAACTGACACATGCACACCAAAGCTACTGCACAGCTAAAAACGCAGTTACAATCCTTCATAATGGCATAATGTCCCTCTGTAGAGAAGTACAATACAGTTGTGCAAGCTATGCAAAGAAAACGCAATAAAGCCATACTCATGCAGCACTCAAGGTAGGACAACCGCTCAAATGCATTTGATTGAAACGTGGTTCAGTAAAACCATGTTGGAGGAGCATGCAGCCCTCGCAGCCACAATGACAGAAGGTTTATGAAGGCTGCGGCTCCCTTTTGGACTCTGCTGGTTTGACTGTCACCTCTCCAGAAGGCTTGAACTTGGGCAGGTGCAGACCGAACTTCCTCTCGACGCCAGCAAAGGTTGCAGCAGCCAGATGGTAGCCACCCACGTGGTCCGCAGTCACTGAAGGAAGGTCCTGGATGGTGGGTTTGGGGGTGGGCATAGAGCCGGTAGGACGACTGAGGAGAGAGTCAGGTTACGGCAAGGTGCGCTTCTTGACATTGATGAGAGCTTGTGCAAACAGGGTTAAAGTACTTACTGTCCTCCAAAGTCAACGTATAACCACCTCTGCAACAGCTCGTAGGTCACCAGGGTTACACCAAACTGAGGTGAGGATCTGAAGACGCGAGCTAATGGAAGATAGTTGAAAATTACAATGTGGGATGCAACATTCCCGCAGTGCCTTCTAAACAATTACAGCCACCGCAGTGAGCCTCATTTCCCAGTCATTAAACCACCACTCAAAGGACTCGAGTGTGTATGTATGTGTGCATTTACCTCCCGTGCCCTTCCAAAATGCCTTGAAACCCTCCTCCTTGAGGATCTTCCTGAAGCAGTCGATGACTCCGTTGTATGTCGTCTGGCCTGCCCGGGCCGCCACCTGGAGCCTGGTCTTGATGACATCAGCAGGGGTCACCAGCGAAGCCGCCGGTACACCTTAGGAGATGTTTCACAGACGAAATGAAGCTCTTTCACTATGCACAGATGGTGTCACATTCTGACATCCCTGCTGCAGCATCATGCAGGGCTTGAAATGGGTATAGCTGTACAATTTGGCATGACAAAAGCCCCGTATGTACAGCCAGGGCATTGTGTGAGATTCGCTTCAAGCAAGGAGGAAACCAAAATGCATTTCTTGGAGCACAAAATGTGACACATCCCTGAATTAAGACTGTTCGGATGAAAGCAGCCCTGAACTTTCCAGATGGTTGGTACCTGCAATAGCTCCAGCAGTGAGCAGCTGCAGCGCCCCCAGGCTTCCATCCTCATCTGCCAGTTTCTCCTTGGTGTGGGCATAAACCGGGAAGTAGATGGCAGAGAAGGGGATGTCACGTAGGAAGCACGCTTTGGCTCCCTAACAGAAAACAAACAACATTTAAATACAGTCCATACATCGTGACAGTCCGGTCATGAGCAGAGGCAGAAGTTGAACAGGTTTGTCTTGGGGATTAAGTGGCCGGGGAGCTGTCTTATTCCACCTTCAGGGGGCTTTAGTGTTGATGATGGAGCCAAAAAGCCCGAGGCAGAGCTGCAGCACCGGGCCTCCAAAGAGAAATCCATCACACACACACATACACACACACACACACACACACACACACACACACACCGGTGTGCTGGCTTCTCCTGCCAAGAGGAAGTCAGCTTATTTTTTTTTTAACAAGCCACACTGTCTGCTACTCATTAAAATATGGAGCATGAACACATGACTGGAGCTGTAAGTAAACCCACAAGGATCTGGAAAAGGAGCGGTAGCAAAGCATAATCCCTCTATAATTTGCTGTTAGTTCTTGGCCACAGCTCCTTTTGCATGTTTAACACCGTTTTAGAAAATTACAAACAGTGATCATAAAGGACTGTTTGATCTTCACATTTCTGATCCTGATCTCCATTATGTCTACGTACACATACAAATGTTTGTTCAAATACAGAGTGTTTGCATTTGGGCGTCATTACAGAAAAACAATCAAATCATATGTTAATATAAAGTAGTGGAAGTACTGTATTTTACTTGACTATTACTGTTTTATGTTACTTTAAACTTTTAATGCATCATTAACAATAATCTTCTAATAAATCTAACACTGCAAAATTAGTACTTTTACTTTTGCACTGCGTACATACTAATGCTGAGCATATTTCTGTACTTGTTAATGGTGCTATTTTGCATGGAGGACCTTTACTTGTACCTACATGCGGAAACATTGTGGTATTGCAACTGGTGCTTAAAAATAGAGCTGAAATGTTTCATCTGCAACTATTCTGACAAATAATAGATTTCTTTTGTAACGTTTCAAGCTAAAACCATAATCCTTTAGTTCTACCTTAATTGTGAGCATTTGCTGTAGTTCTTATGTGAAAGTTAATTTAATCTCTTTGGGTTTTGGACTGTTGATCATTCTGAAGACGTCACCTTGGGCTTTCGACATTTTGTAGACCAAATGATTAATCGAAATTATTATTTGTAGAATTGAGAAAATAAAAAAGGTCTAAGTGTCTTCACCCAAACTTCTTCCGTTGTTACTCTATACACTGAAGCGAATGATAAATAACCTTTCACTGCCCTTGTATGACAGTTAACAGAGGTTGATGCTGCAGACGTCATGTTGCTGTGGAGGTGCTGACCTACCTTGTAGAGGCCAAAGAAGCCCAGGTCTCTCACAACATTCAGGGCACTGACCCTGGGGCCTGTAGTGATCTCTCCAGCCACCTGCAGACGAATCTTAACGATCTCCAGAGGATTGGTGAAAATCACCTGGGAAGCTCCAGCCTGCAGGACGCAACCGGAAAGAGAAACAGCTGACGGGCGGTTTATATGCACAGATGCAGGTCTCTAAGAGTGAGCGGGGTTACACATCTGAGGGGTGAACTTTGTAATGATGTGTAAGCATTTCTCCCTAGTAGTAGAGTTTTCAAATTATGTCAGTAAACTTCAGCACAAAGGGTACTCTTTCCCCCTGCTCTGATTTTATTTTGTCAAAATGGCCTTGACAGGAGGAGGAAAAAGCAGGCATTGATAGAAGAACTGGGGTCAGAATAGAGCAGACGTAGGGTGAGTAGAAGCCCTGGCTCATGGCTGAGAGGCTCTGACCCTGGCACCGGCCCTCTGCCCCCTCGCCTCCCCTGAGGCACCTCCTGTGGCAGGGTGAGCTGCCCGGCCTGGCCTCGCCCCGCACACTTCCCCAATTCACCCCCGTTCCCAAGGGAGAGCGCTGAATCACCCGGACGGCTCCGGGTCCAGGAAAGCAATGCCCTAAAGGCGCAGCACCCTCTGACTCAGGCACATTTATCACCCTCCCCAAATCTAATCAGGCCCCAGGATGGCTGCTGGTGACACTCAGGGCAGGGGTCTTATCTGTAAACATCCGAGCAAAGGTCTAAAAAAAGCTCCGGCACATTCAGTCATTTTCAAAGCGGAGGGGGAATATCCGCTGCTCTGAAGATTGATGCATTCGTCCCCTCTCTTTTATCTGCTTCAGCTCTCTCCTCTGATGGGAGGGATAATTTACCAAGCCGTCAGATTAACTCAGACTTTTAACTTTCAGAAAATAACATGAGGATGTCGTCTGATTCACATAAATGAGTATAAATCTCATGGGCACGCAGGCCATAGACGCAATGTATCAGCAGTTAACTGTGTGTGTTGGAAACATCCCCGTTGTCCTGTGTGGGGACCTGCACTGTGACCACGCCTCGGGTATGTACCGCGTTGTCAAACTCAATCACACTGAGCTAGACCCAGCTACATCCAGGACCCTCCAGGGCCTCTTCCTACAATTACACCCTGACAGGGGTCACGACCCTGCAGACCCCGCTCCTCTGTGAGCAACGTGCAGGCTCTGCTGCATGGCCTGCCGGTTTCACTTCACCACAGCCAGTGGAGAGGCAGAGTGAAGGAATAACATCTGTAATCTGGCGTTGCGCTTTAAAGATCTTATAATATTGCAATTTGGCCGGGATGAAAAAGGTCAAGTTAGAAGATTTAGGACCAAAGTAAACTATTGTATCAAGAGAACCTATGACTGAAGATTAGTTGACATGAAACTGAATAATTACAATCTTTCAAACAAACTAAATACATTAGTTCCTCCTGATAGAATTTTTTAAATGATTAACATATGGTGATAAATCGCAGCAAAAATCTAAAACTTTAAATAAATCACCACAATTAATCACAAAGCTTAAAATGCTGGTAAAATGTGTCTTAAAAAAAAAACTAGCTGTATACTCAGTGGTGGAATGTAACTGAGTGCATCTACTCAAGTATTCTACTTATGTACAAATATGAGGTTATGGTTCTACTCCACTACAATTCAGAAGGAAACATTGTCCTTTTTACTCCACTACACATATCTAAGATCTTTACAGACTAAACATATGAGTTTATAAAATATGATCAATATTGTTATAAACTACCCAAAAGTACATAAAACAGAGATAACCTTGACTAGCTACAACAGGAAAATGCTACTTACACATGAATGCATCCGTAGTAATAATCTAATAATGTAATATATAAGTATAGTAGTATGTAGTATATAACTATTACGCTCACAGGTGGCATATCTCTCCATTATGAGTATTTTTACTTTTGATACTTTCAGTACATTTTCACTAATAATACATTCTCAAGGCAGGACATTTACTTGTAATAGAGTATTTTTATATTGCAGTATTGCTACATTTACTTTAACAAATAGCTATCTTGCCCTGCAGGTACTTAAACATTTATATCATAATATATACTTTTATAATAGAGTTGGCAGGAGTATGATTTACATCTAAAATGCTTTCATGCAGTTTGATTTCTCTTGTACTTACTGATGAACTCAAATATTTATTATCCACCTTATAAGTGAACAAGGAAGACAACAAAAACTATTTAGAAAATGTAGCAGCTGCGTTGGCTACTAATAACTGTTCCTTTACTTGGTTTGGAGTTCATCTACAGAGTGAATTTACAGTCACAAGTAATGCTTACGCATCCACCAGCGAGAAACTCTGCAGGCAGAGAGATGGTATCGTCTTGTGTGGTGAACTTGTCTCTGACAAAATCATTAACCTGGAAGGGGGGAAAAAAGAGGAGAGACGACATCAAAAAAGAAGGCAGATGAGACACAATCCCAATCTTGATAGCAGGGCATTAATGTTAACTTGTGGTTGCAGTCACATCTTGATTGCAAAGAGTGCGTTTGTTCTACACTCTATGCATGTTTTTCATTCACACGGAATCATTCAGAGCAACTTTTGCGAACACTCTGAGCTACACAGTGGAATGACTTGCCGTGAGTTTGATAGCTTTCTCCGGGGCAACACCGATGAGCTGCGGGAGGAGACCTGCAAAATATTATTCATGGATACCATTAGAATACCTGACAGAGACAAAGTCTGGCTCGAAATTAATGCACATTTTTTATCTTCGCCGAATGAATACATCCACTGACAGCGAGAACAATGCAAGCTGCGGGGTTCTTGTGTTCGTAAAACAAACCCATAAATATTTACAGATGTGGCTGATACATCTGATGCGCCACAACACAAAGGGTCCCACTGACACTGAACAAAAGTCCAAAAATATGACACTGCTGGTGCGTATGGGATCAGCATTGTTGAGGCCTGATCCCAGTGTTGGTGGGGAACAGAGAGAGCTGTGTGGCCACGGACAAGATCGCAGGGGTGGGGTGGGGGGGCTGGGTGCTACGGTGGCGATAACCGCCATACTGTTTCACCGTCTGTCCTTCATCAGGCCAGATAAACTTCTGAAGGAGCTGCTGAGTGACTGCTGGTGGTATGCAGCCAGAAAACAGCCGAGCGTGTCTGTCTCTGAGTCAATCACCCTCTTATCATGTGCAAGGGGGGAGGAAGGAAGGCCGAGGGAGGCAGATCAAGAGCAACAAAGAGCCGCAGCGGTGGAGGTAGCAGTAGATGGCAGTCTTGACTTCCTTCATATGAACAGCCCGGGGGGAGAAGTGTTGTATATCACCAGCCTTCAGCACCATTATCACCACCCGCGCAGCGGCAGATTAGACACCGCTACTACACGAATTCGGCTGGTCATTTTCCTCGGGGAGCTCTCCCAGGTATTGAGATAATGAAAACGCGACCCCTGGGTGTTGCTTCATTCACTGCTGGACAGGGAGGGCAAAGGTTTCTGGTATCAATTAGCAAACCATGCTGCTGATATTAGCACACTGACAAATCCTAATACTTTCCCCATCAGATGGTTTTGTTTTGCACGAGAGCCATATGTTGTTCCTGTACACAGATTTCAGGCCCTTGTGCGTGCTATAAAATCTGTAAAGGACTTACCTCTGTAGAATCCGAAGACGCCCTCATAACGGAGCACTTTCTTTGCGCAGTCGAAGCTGTTCTTGTACATCAGCTCTCCTACAAAGGAGCCTGTGGAGCGCTGGTTCTGCATGCGCGTCTTCACCAGGTCGATGGGGTACACAGCCGTTGCACCAGTGGCTACAAAACACACACACACATTTGCCACTGGTTGAAATCTTTGCTCTGTGTTCCAAGAAACAATGTTTAGCCAGAATTTATGAGCATCTGGACAACATTTTTTCTTAGACACATACTTAAAACTGTGAGAACTGGGGCTGCATTAACAATTCTTGTTATTGATTATTTGCTTTGTCTATAAAATGTCAGAAAATAGTAAAAAAAAAAAAAAAAACGCCACTAAAATTTCACAAAGCCCAAGGTGGCATCTTTAAATTCATTGTTTTGTCCGACCAACAGTCCAAAACCTAAAGATTATAAACTCACTATCATATATGACAAAGAAACGCTGTAAATCCTCCCATTTGATAAACTAAAACTAGGGAATGTTTGGTGTTTTTGATTTAAAAAAAATGATTGGAACAATCATGTTTTTAATGAATTAATTCATTTTCTGTTGATCAACTAATCGATTAACTAATCGTTGAATCTCTAAATCTCAGTCCTCTTGGTGCATATAAGACACCTTGTCATCCTTATTCATTAGTTAGTGTCTTTCACAACTGAGTTGTACAATAATAATTCTGCAGATACGTTTTGGAGACAATGAGAACTAAATAGAGCTGCGTTTGTGTATAAACTATAAATAAAATGTATTAAGAAGGAAGATGGTGACTGTTGGGAAACTGTTGCGTGTTTGAGGAGGCATTACTGCAGCAAGTTGCACCAAACTCCTGCTCTCAGCTTTACTTGATATGTCTTGTCTGACATCAAAGGCTGCTGTATGACTCTTCTCTCAAACATGCTCAGCGCAGAGGCCGGGTGAGAAACCGCTCATTATCGCCACAATGACATGGCGGCTTCACCACAGACCTCATGACATATGTCTCTTTTTGACCCTGGCTGAATTGGCCACTGGCGAGTGAAGATTGATAAGTCTTTGCGTGTTTGGGGAGAGCACACAGACACACACACACTCGGGGTGTGTTCCTATCTGAGGGGCAGTTATGTCAGAGGTTCCTCGTATCCGTTCCTTCCAGTGTAATTAGACAGAGATTCCAGAGAGTGCGGTTCCGGAAGATTTGTGTCATTCCAAAGCTCCGACTCCAACGACAGCCTGGAGCCACCGGTGGCACGGCAGCACAATGCGGGAGCCTCACATCACAAACCCCTCTCTCCCTGCATGCACAATGGCCGGCCCCGGGGCCTCAGTGAGCCAGTCTGGCCCAGCTAAGGTTACCCCTTGGACAGGCCGGGGGCTCTGCAGCAGACATGTCACTCACCTCCAGCAATTGAGCCCAGAGAAAACCTGTAGGCAGACTCCGCGGCCTGGAGCCAGACGGGCCGAGACTTTTCGTGAGCGTGCTGTATAGGAGAAAAAGACACCGGTGGTCAAATGAATCTGGAGAAAGACGAGGGGGGCTATCAGAAAACTAACCATGAAGCGGCTGACTATTAAACTATAGCAACCAGATACATTGTGGAAAGAAAAATGCTATGGAGCTCTCAACGACGGAGGAAGGCGATGGAATGTGGACATGTCACATAACGTCTGATTCATCATCAGCCGGTATTAAATGTCACAGACAGACCAGCTCTGGATCCAGTAAATGACTGTGTGAACCTGTACCCGCGTTTTCCACACATGCTACATGTGGCAGGCTACATGCTAAATGTCTTCTTTTATTTTTACAACAAAGTATAATTTCTCTCTTATCTACTTGATCTCTGGGTTGATGTTTGATGTTGAAAGTGGAGCCATTTGTTTTCACTGTGTTGCAGGGGGACAGATTAGCCCCACAAGCCCTTTCCATGTACAGATAAGTATCTACATGAATATTACACAGTCCGAGCGAGACTCTGTTAAAGTGTGTGTGTGTGTGTTCAGGTTGAGGTGGTGAGTAACTTCTCCCAGACCAGATGAGATGGGAGTAGAGCAGATCGGTCTTTCCCTCTTCCCAGATGCTTCCACCGAGGGTTGCATGCTAACAAGATCGAGGTCTTGATCAAAGGGTTTAAACAATTAGCCTACTTCCACTAAAGGGCAGGCCTGAGAATTGCAGCATCCCCCCCAAAGGAATCAAATTCCAGACCTCTGAGCATGAGTCCCAGGAGCATGAGTGGACTGAAAGCTCTGACCACAGCCTGATATAGAGCCGTGTTATCCGGCGGAGACAGGAACTATTTTGTTCTCCCACATCCACCTTGACTCCCACTCCCCTCCTGCCATTTGCAGACTTTGCTAAAGGCTCCCTAACACTCCTCAAGCCCCGCACTGATAAAAGCCTCTTATTAGCTTCTCAGATGTGTGATTGCAGCTGATGTGTATGTGCAGCTATACTGAATAAAATGGAGAGAGCCTTTCATGGAGAGGTGCAACCCAACAATCCATTCCTCTTCTATAACAATAATTGGTGTACTTTTATCTGGGAGTTTAAGTAATGCACTTCACAAGGGAAGAAAAACATGGGCACTCTGCTAATTCAGTGACTGAACATTCTCCCTTTTTTTTTTGCTCCTTTCTGAGAAGGAAGCAGAAAAAGGGAGAAGAGGCTTTGATAAAAGGCAGGAGGATGTGAGGTCTATTAGAGGAGTCAATCAGGCTACCTGTCTCTGGGCCTCTGCTTGGTGGTATGGCATGGCTCCCTCCTCCAGCGGGGCTATCCTCTCGATGTCTGCATGGTTCAGCCGCCTTAACGCACAACAGCAGGGGAGGGAAGGAGTTAGGCCAGGAAAAACCCGAGAGCCCTGCATCTCCTGCGAGCAACAGCCAGTGATGTAAGATTTTCCACAGACCTTTTACTGTCATATAACCCGAAGTTACTGCGACTTTAATTTAAGCTTATATAAACAACAGACAAACAAAGCTGGATGAGTGCCCGTGGCCAAACAAGTAAATGAAAGTGTTTTGTTACTAAATGTTTGAGACACAAATATTCCCCACTGGCCTGGCGCATCATAAAGTCTGTATCCATGTTTTATGTTTGTCTTGTAAATCAGCCAGTGGAGCCACTGTTGTTAAACTGAATGAGCAATAACTTTGTTTTTACAGCCAATAAACAGACCTGCAACATATTTATTCCATTCATGGTGGAATAAAAAAATAACACAGTTTCGTATAAATGTTTTGAATACACGTGGTAGATTTGAGGAACAGCAGCAGAACCTGCTGTGTGATTGCATGGACGAAAGTGGAAAAGTTAAGTCAAGTAAAGAGTAATTCGAGGTTGATTTCGGTTCATTTTTGCAGACTTTCTACACATCTTTGACTTTTGTCTCTGTCTGTTTAGCACCCGTAAACTGTCCTTACACCACATGCATGGCATCGTGTTTTTTTTTAAGCACAAACTCAGCTACAAGTCTGATAATTAAACAAGTATTAAGCTGCTAGGAAGAAAACAACAGTACTTGGTTGGACAAAATATAGTTTCACTCTTTATACACACAAATAAAGCAGACAAATTTAGAAATACAACTGGTTACAACTGGTAACTGTTTTTTGTGCCTGTAAGTCCATGTTTGCCTGTAAATCACTAACATTATAAAAATTTAGAGTTTAAAAAAATCCTTTGAAATGTTTAATGTGTGCAAATCCTGCATTACTACTTTCCATTGGTTTTCTCAGCTTTACTCTACATTATATATAATAAAAGTTATGTTACTATAAATAAAACATGTTCCGCGTATTCGCCAATGAACAGATGGACTCCAGACGGTTAAAACTAAGTAATTCAGAATCTTACCCGGAGTGAGAGTGAAGACCAACGAGCTGGTACAGGATGTCAATCTCCATTGGAGTGATTTGACCAAACTTATTTGCAGCATGAACAAACTCCTCTACAATGCAATAAAGAGAGAAGGAAATGAAACAATGCAAACAGGAGTTCAGTCAATGCAAACCGCCAAATACATTAAAGTCAAACAGGAAGGTGAGGGCTTTAGCCACGTCAGGTATTTTCTACAGCAGGCTAGTATTAAATAGTATTTGCAAATACAGTTCCTTGATTGTTTTTGGTGTTATTGTGGATGCTAAACTGGATATTTAAGGAGATTCCAGAAAGATGTTTAAAACCATTTAATCAGTTCTGTGTGCTTTACCTGCTTACTCTGAAGTACACTGAGCATGCATTCTCACAGCAGCACCCTGCGTCACTCTGTAATACGCGCTTTATATTCAGTTCTTTACTGTCACCCGCTGAGAAGCTCTATTACCATCAGGTGTTCTTTCTCGAAAGAAACCTAATGGTTATTGTTGAAGGAGGGAAAAGAGTTTGTTATTCACTTCCCCCAAAAAGACCTTCCTGTCAGGTCCAGGAATTGCAGCCTTCGGTTACAAGCCTGCTTCTCTGATCTCGAGCACTGCAATGATGTACTTTTCTGTGAATGACAGTTGACATGTGAGTGTTTGCTTTACACTCACAGCCCACCCGTGCGATGCGTTTGGTAATACAAATAGCAAAGATGATTTGCAAATACTATTTTTTAATACTTTTCTAGAAGGAGGAAAACGATGGAGAGAGAGTAGAGGAACAGTCTACAGTTTGCACGTCAATGGGAAACACAATTAGGAGCAGATGTGGCTGACAGCGTGGCTATCGGTTACACAGGTCTACGTAGGAGGTGATCTGATTACCAAGTTTAAAATGTTCATTTACCTTTGTAACTTAGTGCTACAGTAAATGTTCCCTGTGTGTTCACTCACACCACTCTGTCAAGAAAGTTAAAACGTGATCACATAGCATTTCATGTCACATATGAAACACACAAGCACATGACTCATTTCAGCTGTGTCAGGAGTGTCTCAGGCGTACCTTTGGTAACGAGTGTGTCTCTGTGAGTGCCGACGAGGGTGCTGTAAATCTTGCGGACCAGCTCCATGTTGTTGAGGAGGGCGTTGAAGGCATTGAAGTAGGAGAAGCTCACCATGTGGGAGGTGCTGCCTCCCGCAGCCTACAGAAAGATCCGAACGTCTATCATTGATTCTGTACAGGAAGACTTTGGCTGGATTTGACTAATTTCACTAAATCCTCCTTGTTCTGCTTAATGACTGCAGCTCTTGAACATATAAAAGGACTAACATGGATGTCCAAGCTAGACCCACTGAATCCTAATCTTTTCCTTTCTTGCAATTTGTTTTTGGCCACTTGGGGGCCGCAGAAACCAGTTGTGAACACAATACTGATATAAGTTGTATGTATAAGTTCAATATTTACTCAATTCCATCTCTGTTTTTGTTTTCCACCAACACCTGATGGAAATCTGTCTTCTTAGCTGAAACTTAATATAAAGCTAAGTAGAGTTGAGGGGAGCTGCAGATTCAGGTGATAATTCGCTGTAGGTTCATCACTTTGATTGACCCCTTTCATACTGTTATCACATCACCAATTTGATTTAATTACAGCTGCTTAAAATGTTTAAAACTGGTGTAGAACTTTTTTCTTACTGAAACCAAGTTCTCTTCTACAAATGGAGTCAGCATGTGGTGTCTGATGGTGGCCATGATGTCGCTGAAGTCCAAGGCAGTGATGGTGCCACCTTTGTTTTTGTCTTTTAGTGCAAATGCCTGGCGGGCATGCTCCGACTGCAGCTCCTGCAGCAACACACACACACACACAGAGAGAGAGAGAGAGAGAGAGAGAGAAGGTCAAGCATTACATGGGAACAGAGAAATAGAACCTCGAAGGATGAAAGTATAATAGTATCAGCGTCGGGCAGATGTGAGAGTCATCAGATGTGTCAAACGCTGGCTTTTGTAATCACCACTGTCTCTCTGGAGACTAATGGAAACCATGTCCCAAGAAGTCTGATCCCGGAGCTGAGCCGAGCGGCTGCTGAGACGGCCGGCAGGTGTGTCCGCCGGAAGATGATTCAATATGACAGCCATGCAATCAGATGGGGATGCTGGGGGAGGCTGACCCCGGGTCAATGTCTGCTGTCAAAGCTCATCGCATATAACCAAAGGATCACAGAGCAACGTCACTGCAATATTCAGCTGTTACATCATCTTTACACTCTGATTCTGATAACCCAATCAGTGGATTGTTGCTGAAGATTGATTCTCACAATGTTTGCTGATTATATTGTTGAAAACTTTTATTGTTGATGATACTTTGGCGCCTCACAAACATTGTACTTTTCAAGCCAACAAATGCTCTACCTTGTCTGCACTCACTGAAGATTCAGATCCAGCCAAATACTGCAACAACCACAAGGTGGCAGAGCCAAGACCGCCTGACAAACTTTCCAAAGATCTGTACTTCTTTGTATTTTAAGTCATAGTCAGTCAAAAGAAATGAAACGTGCTTGGACGTGACAGAAGAACAGGACAATAATAACGATAGATGTAAATAAAATCCTGCACACACAAGAGTCCCTGGTGTAGCGGTGGGAAGCCCTAGTCTAGTATGATAAACCACAAAGTGCTCTGAGGGATCCCACACTGCAGCGCAGCCTGTCTAACTCTCGGACCACCCAGATTCTGCCTATGACCACAGCCCTCCACTCCAAACCAGGTTCCTCCCTGACCGTACTGCTGCTGCTGATTTAACAGCACAGAGGTCTCAGTGAGAAACAGGCAACGACCAATAAAGCAAAACAACAACGCTAAGTGTCTTAATGGCACGATGGGCTACCGCAAACCACTGGAAGAGCTGAAGGGATGAAACGCTAAAAGATGCAACTCCACACCGCAACTCCATTATCTTAAAAGATCATATAGTGCATGTAGTTCATGTTAAGTCATTTCCATTTGTCACTTCAGCAGGATGAAAATGCCTCAACACGGGATGTAGGTGATTATTATGAATGGTGTCACGTTTACTGATGTAAACTTTCTAAGATGTTGGCTGTGCTGTCAACATGTTTTGTAGCATATCGTGCTGCATTTACATACAGAACAGTTTATCTGTAGCTCTTGTTATGAGCCGCTGAGGTCAGTAAATTTACTGCACTATCATGACAAGAAAAATATTGAAAGCAACACTATGCTACATTTAAAGGCACAAATAGCACAGTCTTTCTCATTCAAATGAAACGTTTCTAATGTTTCTAGCAATAAAAACAAAAGAAATGCACCCATCCTCACCTTCATTCAGTAAGTGGTTTGGCCACTATGATCTACTTTATCTCACTTGGTCGGGTGAGACGGAAAGGGAAAGAAACACTCCATGCCATTGGGTGGCAGTAACATGCCACTTCGTTGTTTTCCAATCGCTATAAAACAAGCAGGAAGGAAGGAGAAGAGGAAGTGCTACAGCCAGTGGGTTCATAATATTCTGTTTCCATTTGGGATTTGTTATCATTTCAGTTCTTGTTTCAGTTCCAGTTTTTTTTCTAATACAAGTTGTAGAGCGCTGCATTAAAGCAATAGTCCAGCATTTTGGTAAATACTGTTATTCGCTTTCTTGCCACGGGTTACATGAGAAGATCGATATACCACTCTTGTGCTGAGAATGGTATCAATCTTCTCATCTAACTCTCGGCAAGTGAATAAACTTATTTCCCAAAATGTAAAACTACTCCCTTTTACTGTAAATATTAAAGTGCCCGTCTGTGACACTTTGCATGCGTTTACTGTGCAGCTCATCGGTTCTAAAATGAAACGGGTGAAGGTACAGATAAAACATATACCTGCAGGAACTGGGTGAATTCTGCGTAGCTGAGGTTCTTGTTTCTTTCATGGCCGAAGTGTAGCCTGATGAACTCACAGTCCCAGTTGAAGGGAATGTGGTGGTGAACTGTGGTCTGGCTGAAGATGTCGCGTACATTCTCTGGAAGAGTGAGACACGAGTGAGCAATAACAAGAGACAGAAGGAGGAACATGCAAGATGCAATTGTAACATCCATCTCACGTCCTCATGCCATTTGTGGAGAAGCTCGGTAAAGAAGAGGAAAGAGACCATTTGGACTGCGGGGTTGAATAGTGTTTGACAGTCCCACTCCTTTTACATTTTGATGGGAGTCCATCCAGGAAATGTTCTATATAAGCACTCATTGCACAGATACAGCATAGCAGCAGCTCCTTTGTAAGACTCTGCATTTCTTGGTTTATCACATGCTGGATTCATTTCTCTTCATGTCAGATGGAGCTGGTTATTATGTGATGTTCCACACAGCTCGCATGCTGCCCTGCCCTGAGATGAAGCTTTAAGAATACAAGCTGCTAGCATATGTAGTACATAAAGAAGACGTGGCTACTGCTACATTTAGTGACTACACATGCTTTTAGTAAGAGTAGAACTTGCGATCCACGAAACATTCAATATTACACTAAGTAGTTTTTGGCACTTTCATCATCATTAATTTCTATTACGTATCCATTAAAACTACAACAAAAAAAACACCTTCTATACCTTTAATTACCCACATAAAATCAACATCTTCAGTCTAATAGAGCTATTCTAATATCATGGTGTCTAAACTACACTGTATGTACATAACTTGATGCTGAGTCTCCTGTAAAGTACACCCCCACACCAGCGTGCTGACATTAACCACCATGTACATACCAAATGAGATGTTCCCTGTGCCAGTCTTGTCAAACAACTGAAAGGCAACTATGAACAGGGCATCCGGGGCACATAGAACTGATTCAAAGGCCAGAAACTCCTGGAAAGAGATTAGTCTGTTTGGACAAGAAAGAAAGAGTGCTATCTGAACAAACAACATATGCATCTTTGACAAAACTGCAAAAGCTGCAACTACATCACAATCACTATCCAGAAATAAATCCCGTTAAACACAGATAAGAATACTGATTGACTGAAGGACAGCAAGCAAATTCAGCAATGTGATACTGAACCTATTTTTCAGCTAAGCTTCAAAGTTCATATTAGACTTTGGACACAGCATTTGACAAAACAAATTCACCAACAACAGAGTTCATTTAATCACTGCTCTGGAGCTTTCAATCACACCACATGATCTTCCATTTTTTTCTGAGCAGTTAAAAGGACTTCTCGTCAATGATGTCTGAAAAGTTGAGCATCATTCTATTATATTCTTTTTTATAATAAAGATAATATAATAATAATATATACATGTATTATTAGTAATAATACACTAGAATGAACTTCAACTGAAGATCAACTTGTATGCCAATATGGACGAGAAGTCCTTAATGTGCTCAGAAAAAATGGGAAATTGAACATCTAAAGACCTGGAGGTGATATTTGGTTTCATTCTTCAGCTGATAATGAGACACAGTAGAGGTCTAACTGTGGATCTGCGCTTTAATAAAAGGTGAATTTTGGCTTATCTTATCACTGGATTTTAAATTGATCAGCTGTAGGTGTAAAAGGGACTGATAAAGATACCTATTGACTCTGCAAACATTATTGAGATTAATCATTAACAGTATTTTGGCAGAAACTACACATTGGTGGCACACTGCTTCAGTGAATTTGAAGAATATTTAATCAACAGAGTGCAACAGGTGGTGCACTGGAGAGAAAAATGATTATACACAGATTATAGGAGGTGGGTGACAAAGTGGCTTTAAAGGTTAATTGTTGCTTGATCATGCGATATCCAGATGGTTTATTGACTTGAAAGAAAGTGCTTTGTTGTAAATTCCCATAAAAGCTAAATTGATCTGGTTCTAAATGGATGGAAGCCAAGGGTGGCAAACTAAGATTTTACATTTTGGCAAATTGTGCAGGAATTTGTGACACAAGTTGGGGAACACATCAACATTTAATACAACTTAATCCTCACATAACACCTAACAACACGTTTTTGTGCACTTCCGTCAGTTAACACCAACACGCATGATATCTTGTGTAATAATGCACATTCCTCTAATGCAGTATTGTGCTGACAGCATGTAACCTGCTAATTGTTTCACTTGGTTCTTACATTGCAATCAGGACAACAAACTATGACATGTAATATCTTATTTTATATACAATGACATAGCAGCAGCTGCCTCCAACTACAAAACTGTTTCCACTGCTGGAGAAGATTAAGGACAATGGCAAAATCAAACAAGAAATAATAAAAAGACGTTTTTAAAAAGTAGCCAAAAGCATGTATTAGAGCTGACACTGGGAGTTTCGTTGTGGGGAAACCTGAGCACAAAATTCAAAACGAGGTCTACACATATGCTGAGGAAATACAGACATAGACAGAAATAACCGTTCATATGTCCATTTACCCATCTTTGGTAGTGTCAGCCACTCCAGCGATCAGCTCCACAGTTTTGGGATTATACTGAGGCAGTGTGTGCAGACCCAGGTAACTCTGCACAAAGTCCCTGGGAGTCATGTAACGCTCTCCATCCTCCACCGCACTGGCATACTGCAGAGGAGACACAAACAGAGCTGTAAACAACCTGTGTTAAATGTGTCATAACACATGTGAATTGATATTATTAATCGGTGGGATAACATTTCCATTGTATGCCCAGAAAAATAAATTATGTTGGAGAACTGAATGCAAGGAGACAGAAAGAGTCGTTTTTAACTGCGGGTTTCTCGATTGGTATGTCTTTTCTTTGTGTACAGTTTTCTATTGCAGCGCATATGGATCTCAGTTTACTGGCCCTACACAGTTCAAGCATTTTAAATCTATTCAGTGCTTTGCTGCTTCTGTTTGTGACAAAAAAGTATTGAAAAGCTTCAGTCTCTTTCACATCGCTGGCATCCTTTGACTTGGTGTAGGGGCAGAGATACATGTCTCCTTTCACTAGACACAAACACATCCACACATGAATGGAGATGGAGATACACAATTGCACTTAAAAAGAAAGACGTCAGATACACAACATAACATACAATACATGGTGCATGCTGTGTGCTGTACACTTTAATAAATAAATGCCCTGCAATGTATTACATGTAATAGCTATGTTCATTATAAGTGGGGGTTTTTTGTGTAACTGTGTCCTACTCTTTATTTATTCGGGGAAGTGCTGCACACAGTCACACCTGGAAGCTGCCCAGTACAATCTGCTTCTGGCCACTGAGCCGCTCCACTGGAGCACTTTGAGGTTCAGGGAGGGTGTTGCTCTTTCACCTTCTCCACCCAAATGTGTCCTGTCGGCCACCACTGCCAAAAATCTACGAGCCATGTGTCTTTTTATATTGCAAAATTGATATATGTTGTGCTTTTCTACAATTTCTGGAAATTCAATTGAGTAACCATTTGTGGATACAGTAAGCAGACGGGAATGGGTTTTTTCTTGCTAATCTAGTGTTTTAAATGCCTAAAAAAATATCTAGATATTTTATCACATTAATGCCAAATATCAAATAAATTATATATTATATACCATAAACCAGTCCTGCTGATTGATTTGCATTGGTCTGAAACAACCTGAGACTGTAGCTCACGTATAATAGGTACCTCGGTCTGAACATTACAGAAATGTTTCTGACAGTTGACAAATTTCAGTTGTTTCACTGTTTTTTTATCACAACGCCCCAAACTGAATTTGAAACAAACGCAGAGCACACGGTGACCTTGCAAGCCAAACATGCACGGCCATTGCAGTGCTGTGCTCGCCCTGAGATCGCAGTCAGGCTTTAAGACGTAAGGTCATTTTTAGAGCCCGGGTTGGGTTTCAAAGCTGGAACAGAGATAGCTCTGGAAACACAAGCGCAACATGAACTGGCAACAGAAAGGCCACGCTCGTGGGTCTGAGCCAAGCCCAGACAGAGCGCATGAGATAAACAGAGAAGGATTGTGGGAGGAGACCTTCACGCCAAGGCTTTTCAGGGCTACAATTCAATGCACTCTGCTGAATTAATGTTTTAAGTGAAAATATTATTTCCAAGCAATTTATTGCCGCATTACTCCACCACATGATTGTGTATCCATTCACACTCACAGTAGGCCTCAAGTAGTTCTTAATCAAATTATACAGGCAGTCAGAATGAGCTTCCAGTAATTAACTCTTCCACCTGAATATGCATTACAAATTACGCAGCCCTCTTATGGCGGAGTCAAGAGATGTGGAAGGACCACAAGGCGACTTGTACCTCCAACAGACTCCCTACTTTCAGGACCAAGTTCATACTCCACACAAGACCTGTGGGGGTAAACAAACCTTTACACTAATGCCAGGGAGTGGTTTCTTTGAAGGGTAGCGGAGCGGAGCGGGATAAGAAATGCAATGACATGCTGAAGATCACAACACACACACACACAGGAGGCAAAAGCCAGGGAAGATTCTCTGTTGAAGCACTTGTGTGACCTTATTGAACTATGCATCTCAATGGACACCACACAGAAACTGCTCACTGCTTGCAACACGTTTAGTAGACTTGTAACACAAAGTTTCTGTATGCATTTGTGTGTTGCCATGGATACAGGTTAAAAGCTCCAAACGTTCTGGTTTCTGTGAGTCTTACCTTCAGAAAAATAGCCTTCAAGTCATGGGGGTCGGCTCTTTTTGTTGCTTGCACCTGTAACACACAAGTTGGAGTTTGCTATAAAAGAAAAAGTCAGTGTATCAACATGCTGCGTACAATTAAGGCTTCCACATTCAATGTGTTCAAATCTGTAGAACTGAAGTGTAGGCTGTCACTGTTGAGCTTTGGTTTTTAGGGTCTATCACAGGCGACTGTAACAACAACTTCAACTCCCTGCTTGTGAAAATAACCGTTCAGACTACGAAATAAAACCGCTTCAAGACAAACCTCGCTCATGCACAAATACAACAGAGGAAAGACATTACAGTTGTCTCTGCGGGGCCGGCAGAGATGCGCCTGTGTAAAGATGCAGAGATAAAAGAATGGGGGGCTCCGCTGTATATAAGACAAGAGCTTTTTAAACCCACGCGTCCGCACAGACACGCCGTTCTTCCGGCAAGCTCGCGGCCGCTTTTTACTGCCTTTAAAATCAATATCTGATAAGAAATATCGACGGAGTCACCTTGACCGCCATGCTGGGTGTGACGTCAGCTGCAGCGGACTTAGCTCACGCGCTGGCCATCGGGATGTCAGCGGGCGCGACGGGAAGACACCAAAATATATTTAGCCAAGTGTCGGGAGGTGTGTCCGGCGAGGAGCCGCCAGGAGACGCTCCGGACAGAGATACAGTTGGTCAGCAGCAGCAGTGTTACGGCACTTCCTGTGTGACGGGTCAGACGAGGACGCGGTTCACTCGCCGTGCAGGCAGGCGACAAACTAAATGTCACTAAATGTGACGTAATGTAACGTAAATGTCCAAATTTAGGAAATCTAATCTTTATCTAGCTTCGGAGAAGGGCTGCAACTAATATTTTCATTATCCAGTGCATTTTCTCAAGTAGCCTAGTGTTGCCTACATATGTACAAACTTACATGTACAAACTCGAGGTACTTTCTTGTCACTTTAATACTCCAACACCACAATACAGAAGGATATATTGTACTTTTTACTCCACTATTACTCAACATTTCATGGTTCCAGCTTCTTAAATGTGAGGCTTTGGTGTTATATATAATGTAGCCAACCTTGTTTTTGTTTGAGATATAGTACTGTAAAAAATATAGTCTCACAGTGTAAAATAAATGTACACCACAAAACATGTGGTTACCTCATGTTGAACGTAGTTTGTTACTTTGCACCTCCGTTTACAAGTTCTGGCTGTTATGCAGGATTTCAGCTCAAGTTTTCAAGGCCGAGAGGTTACAACTTACAAATATTCCCTCCACACATAAAGAGCAATTAGGGGCACAGTGTCTCTGGGATCAGACCACCAACCGTATATGATTAATAGCCAAACCACACTACCCCCTGAGCTACTGCTGCTTACCTGCATGTAACACATGTATGCTCCTGATCAAGCCATGGTTGTAGAATATGTCTACCAGTGTATTGACTGTATCAAAACTGTTCAACACCATTATATTTCCTTCCTCTATTGTGGGATCTTCTCATCCCCTGCATTTGCAGAAATAAAAAGTCTAAATGATTGTAGTTAACCTTGTGTTAACCTGTGCAGTTTGACAACGAAAAGGTACGGTACTGTACATGAAGAGGATAATCTAGTGCTGACAGTGTAGTAGAGGTAAAATTACATTGGCTTACCATTGCCTGGGAAGGTCATCCATTGGTGCAAATGAAGGACAGAATATCTGATCCTGGGCACAGTATTGCCCAGACTCAAAAAGAAATGTTCAGAATTGCACTTTCCCCCGGAGAGTCAGTTTCTGTTTATTTTATTGAGATAATTATACACAACATACCTTCTGCCTTGACTCAGCAAAAACTGATTTTTACGACAGGTGTACTGTGCCGCATCAAGCAAACACAGTGCAGTAAAATTACAAAATGGCATTCATATGTATAATTCTGTATTTTAGGTGAGTGATGACTTTTGGTGAGCACATTATGTATAGTGTAAGTGTTATTTGTTGCCTCAACATAATAAAGCCCAACAACTAATGGATTTTTGTGTCTGATGCTGATATTTGAAACATTTTAAAATCAGATTATATATTAGCTGATATTCTGTTTATAACAATAAAATCATTTAATTATGCAATAGTTGCCAGAAAGAAGGCAAAGCAAATCAAATTTAGAATCCCTAGATATTACTAGTCTGTTTATTCTGTTATCTATATTTCAGTGTGTATTTCAGAAAACTAGGCTAACTACTGCTGAAACAACTATTGATTGGTCGATTATTAATTGCTAACAGCATTGGTAATCGATTACTCGTGTAAGTCATATATACACAAACATAACAAACACTTGCTGTTTCTCTGTTAATATAATTTTAAATTTAATATTTAGGGACAAAACAAGCTAGCAAACATTATAGCCCAACTGATAAAGGACTTTTGAGGGTGATAGCCTTTTTGAGGGTTTTTAAAAATCTGATGACCTATGATAGTCTTTTTGTTTTTTACATAAACATGTTTTTTACATAAACTTATCTCAGTATGTAAATACGGTGTTTTACCTGCGTTTTCAGTAATTATATGTTCAAACGGGGCATTACGCATTATTCACATTACGAAGTGTGAATGTTGTAAAATGACAATTTCAACAGCCGTTTCATTGAAATCTACAGGAGCCGTTAAAAAAAACGACATCCTGTTTCCACACGGACCCGGAAGTCGTCCTGATTCCGCGGGTCTTTTGGGACAACACAGCTCCGCACGCACACAACATAGTGTGCAAAAATGGCGGGTAAGTGGCTAAACGCCTTCATGATTTAATTCCTTTGTCTTCGTTTCAATAAGTATTCATCGATAAATGGACGTTGTCCCTACTTAAAGCCTATTGGAGTTGTACATCGGCTTGTGACTTGTTCAAAACATAGTAAGCTAAGCTAACGTCACATTGGGGGCCTGCCTGCTAACGTTAGTAGCATGCTATCAGGCTGTCATAGCATACTGTTATGTTTCTGTGTTTATGTAGCGCTTGCACGTCAAGTTGAATGTGAAGCATACTTGCGTCCGCGTTTATGCCTTTCCCCACATAACATAACATAACGTAACGTACTGTGCTAACAACTGGTGTTACCTCAGGTGACAGAACTGATTGTATCTTGCAATTTAAGCATATTTGGTACTCCATCTTGATAGATATTTTCGTCCTGAGAGAATGGCATACCTAATTTCAAAGGTTGGCACTGGTTGCTCATCCTTGTAGTGCACATCATCTATACTTTTGCATCATGTTGTGGAGTCACAAGAGGTACCAGCAGAGCTAATGTGCACCTCATCAAAAATCACGTCATTTTTGACCTCAGGACATACTATGTTACACCACACAGTGCAGGCTAATGTAATTTCAACTTCGTTATATTGATTATTGATTGCATGTGTTTAATCTTTCTTGCAGAATAACTTTAATTTGCAAGAAACCTGCACAACTGTTACTATGCCGCAACAAACGGATAACTTAAACTGTCGAGATGAAATGGAGAAAAATACACTACCGTTCAAAAGTTTGGGGTCACCCAAACAATTTTGTGTTTTCCATGAAAAGTCACACTTATTCACCACCATACGTTGTGAAATGAATAGAAAATAGAGTCAAGAC